>CAWTZB010000263.1:29262500-29265784 GCA_963919705.1 Alexandromys oeconomus | reverse complement strand
CCCTCACCCTAACCCTAACCCTAACCGTAACCCTAAACCTAACCCAACCCTAACCCTAAACCTAACCCTAACCTTAACCCTAACCCTTACCCTAACCCTAACGCTAAACCTTACCCTAAGCCTAAAACTAACCCTATCCCTTTCCTTATCCCTAACCCTAACACTAACACAAACCCTAACCCTAACCCTAAACCTAACCCTAACCCTAACCCTTACCCTAAACCTAATCCTAACACTAAGCATAACCCTAACCCTAACCTTAACCCTTACCCTAACCCTAACACTTACCCTAACCCTAACCCTAACCCTAACACCTACCCCTAACCCTAACCCTAATCCATAACCCCTAACCCTAACCCAAACCCTAACCCTAAACCTAACCCTAACCCTAACCCTAACCCTAAACCTAACCCTCACCATCATCCTCACCCTAACCCTCACCCTAACACTCACCCTCACCCTCAGCCTCACCCTAACCCTCACCCTCACCCTCACCCTAAATCTAACCCTAACCCTAACCCTAACCCTAAACTTCACCCTCACCCTAACCCTAACCCTAACACTAACCCTATGTCTAACCCTTACCCTAACCCTAACATTCACCCTCAACCTCACCCTCAACCTCACCGTAACTCTCACCCTAACCCTAACCCTAACCCTAACCCTAACCCTCACCCTCACGCTCACAATCACCCTCACCCTAACCCTCACCCTCACCCTAACCCTAACCCTAACCTTAACCCTTACCCTAACCCTAACCCTAACCCTAACCAAACGCTAACCCTCACCCTAACCCTAACCCTAACCCAACCATAACCCTAACCCTCACCCTAACCCTAAACCTAACACTTACCATAACCCTTACCTTCAACCTAACCCTAACCCTAACCCCAACCCTAACCCTAACCCAACCCTAACCCTAACCATAACCCTAAGCCTAATCTTAACCCTAACACTAACCCTAACCCTTACCTTAACCCTAAACGTAACCCTTACCCTAACCCTAACCCTAACCCTAACCCTAACCTAAACCTAACCCTAACCCTAACCCTAACTTACCCTAACCCTTACCCTAACCCTAACCCTAATCCTAACTCTAACCCTTAATCTAACCATAACCCTATCACTAACCCTAACCCTAACCCTAACCCCTAACCATAACCCTAACCCTAAACCATAACCCCTAACCCTAAACTTAACCCAAACCCTAACACTAACCCTAACCCTAACCATAACCCTAACCCTAAAACTAACCCTCAACCTCATCCTCACCCTAACCCTCACCCTAACCCTCACCCTCACCCTCACCCTAACCATCACCCTCACCCTAACCCTAACCCTAACCCTAACCCTAAACTTATCCCTCACCCTAACCCTAACCCTAACCCAAGTCTAACCTTCACTCTCACCCTCACCGTAACATTCACTCTCAACCTCGCCCTCACCCTCACCCTCACCTTAACACTCACCCTAACCCTAAACATAACCTTAACCCTAACCCTCACCCTAACCCTCACCCTGACCCTCACCCACACCATAACCCTAACCCTAATGATAAACCTAAACCTAACCCTTACCCTAAACCTAACCCTAACCATAATCCTTATCCTAACCCTAACCCTAACCACTAACCCTAACCCTAATCCTAACCTAACCCTTAACCTAACCCTAAGCCCTAACCCTAAGCCTAACCCTAACACGAACCATAACCTTAACCCTAACCCTAACCCTTACCCTAACCCTAACTTTAAACCTAACACTTACCCTAACAATAACGCTAAACCTTACCCTAAGCCTAACCCTAACCCTTTCCTTAACCCTAACCCTAACCCTAACCCTAAACCTAAACCTAACCTTAACCCTAAACCTAACCCTAAACCTAATCCTAACACTAAGCCTAACCCTAACCCTAACTTTAACCCTTACCCTAACACTAACCCTTAACCTAACCCTAACCCTAACCCTAACACCTAACCCTAACTCTAACCCTAACCCTAACCCTAACCCTAATCCATAACCCCTAACCCTAACCCAAACCCTAACACTAACCCTAACCCTAACCCTAACCCTAACCCCAAACCTAACCCTCACCCTAATCCTCACCCTAACCCTCACCCTAACCCTCACCCTCACCCTAACCATCACCCTCACCCTAACAGTAACCCTAACCCTAAACTTAACCCTCACCCTAACCCTAACCCTAACCCTAAGTCTAACCTTCACCCTCACCCTGACATTCACCCTCAACCTCACCCTCACCCTCACCGTAACACTCACCCAAACCCTTACCCTAACCGTAACCTTAAACCTAACACTTACCCTAAACCTAACGCTAAACCTTACCCTAAGCCTAACCCTAACCCTATCCCTTTCCTTAACCCTAACCCTAACCCTAACCCTAAACCTAAACCTAACCGTAACCCTAACCCTAACCCTAACCCTAATCCATAACCGCTAACCCTAACCCTAACCCTAACCTTAACCCTTACCCTAACCCTAACCCTAACATTAACCCTAACACCTAACCCTCACCCTCATCCTCACCCTAACCCATAACCCCCAACCCTCACCCAAACCCTAAACCTAACCCAAACCTTAACCCTTACCCTAACCCTAACCCTAACCCTAACCCAACGCTAACCCTAACCCTAACCCTAACCCTTAACCTAACCCAATCCCTAACCCTCACCATAACCCTAAACCTAACACTGACACTAACCCTAACACTTACCCTAACCCTTACCTTCACCCTAACCCTAACCCTAACCCCAACCCTAACCCTAACCAAACCCTAACCCTGACCATAACCCTAAGCCTAAACTTAACCCTAACCCTAACACTAACCCTAACACTAACACTAACCCTAACCTTAACCCTAAACTTAACCCTCACCCTAACCGTAACCCTAATCCTAACCTAACCCTCACCCTCACCGTAACCCTCACAGTAACCCTAACCCTAACCCTAACCCTAAACCTAACCCAACCCTAACCTTAACCCTAACCCTAACCCTAAACCTAACCCTAAACTTAACCATAACCCTTACCCTAACCCTAACGCTAAACCTTACCCTAAGCCTAAACCTAACCCTATCCCTTTCCTTAACCCTAACCCTAACCCTAACCCTAACCCTAACCCTAACCCTAAACCTAACCCTAACCCAAACCCATACCCTAAACATAATCCTAACACTAAGCCTAACCCTAACCCTAACCTTAACCCTTACCCTAACCCTAACCCTTACCCTAACCCTAACCCTAACCCTAACACCTAACCCTAACCCT
>CAWTZB010000263.1:29245000-29257500 GCA_963919705.1 Alexandromys oeconomus | reverse complement strand
CCTTAACCCTACCCCTAACACTAACCCTAACCCTAACCTTAATCCTAACCTTAACCCTCACCCTAAACCTAACCCTAACCCTAAGTCTAACCCTCACCCTCAACCTCATCTAACACTCACCCTCACCCTCACCCTCACAGTAACCCAAACCTTATCCCTAACCTTAAACCTCACCCTAAACTTCACTTTAACCTTAATTCTAACCCTAACCCTAAAACTCACCCTCACCCTCTCCCTCACCCTAACTCAAACCCTAACCCTAACCCTATCATTAACCCTAAACCTAACCCTCACACTCACACTCAACCTCACCCTCACCCTCACTCTAACCCTAACCCTAACCCTAACCCTAACCCTAACCCTAACCCTAACCCTAACCCTAACCCTAACCCTAAACCTAATACTAACCCCTAACCCTAAACCTAACCCTAACCCCTCAACCTAAAACTAACCCTCACACTAATCCTAAACTTAACCCTCACCCTCACCCTAACACTCACCATAACCCCCACCCTAACCCTAACCCTCACCCTCACCCTAACACTCACACTCACCATCACCTTCACCATAACCATGACCCTAAACCCTAAACCCTAACCCTAACCCTAACCCTATCCCTAAACCCTAACCCTAACCTTAACCCTAACCCTAAAACCCTAACCCTAAACCTAAACCTAAGCCTAACCCTAACCAGTAACCCTAACCCTAACCCTAAACCTAACCCTAACCCTAACCCTAACGCTAAACCTAACCCTAACACTAACCCTATCCCTAACCCTAACCCCTAACCCTAACCCTAACCCTAACGTTAACCTTCACCATAACCCTCACCCTAAACCTCACCCTCACCGTCAACCTCACCCTAACACTCACCCTCACCATCTCCTCACCCTCACCATCACCCTCACCCTAATCCTCACCCTCACCCTCAAACTCACCCTAACCCTAACCCTCACCCTAACCCTAACAATAACCCTAACCCTAAGCCTAAACTTAATACTCACCCAGCCCTCACCCTCACCCTCACACTCAACTATACCCAAACACTCACCCTAATCCTCATCTCACCCTCACCCTCACCCTCTCGCTAATCCTCACCCTCACACTAAAACTCAACCTCAATCTCCCACTCACCCTCACTCTAACCCTCACCCTAACACTAACCCTCACCCTAATCCTAACCTTAAACCTCACTCTCAACCTAACCCTCACCTTAAACCTCACCCTAACCCTAACTCTCACCCTAACCCTAACACTAACACTAAACATAATGCTAACCCTCACCCTCACCCTAACACTCACCCTAACCCTAACCCTAACCCTAACCCTAAACATAACATTCACCCTCACCCTCTCCCTCACCCTAACTCAAACCCTAAACCTAACCCTATCCTTAACCCTCACCCTAAACCTAAACCTAACCCTAACCCTGACCCTAACCCCTAACACTAACCCTGACACTAAACCTAACCCTAACCCTAACCCCTAACCTTAACCCTAACCCTAACCCTATCCCTAACCCTAACCCCTCACCCTAACACAAAGCCTCACCCTAATCCTAAACTTAACAGTCACCCTCAACCTAACCCTCACCATAATCCTCACCCGAAACCTAATCCTCACCCTCACCCTAACACTCACTCTCACCCTCATCCTCACCCTAACCCTAACCCTCACCCGAATACTAACCTTAACCCTCACCCTCTCCCTCACCCTAAATCAAAACCTAACCCTATCCTTAACCCTCACCCTAAACCTAACCATCACCCTCACCCTCACCCTAACCCTAACCTTAACCCTAACCCTAACCCTAAAACTCACCCTCACCCTCTCCCTCACCCTAAATCAAACCCTAACCCTATCCTTAACCCTCACCCTAACCCTAACCATCACCATCTCCCTCACCCTCACCCTAATCCTAACCCTAACCCTAACCCTAACCCTAACCCTAAACCTAACCCTAACCCTAACCCTAACCCTAAAAGCCTAACCCTAACCCTAACCCTAAGCCCATACCCTATCCCTAACCCTAACCCTAACACTAAATCCTAACCCTAACCATAAACCTAACCCTAACCCTAACCCTAAAACCCTAACCCTAACCGTAACCCTAACCCTAACACCTATCCCTAACCCAAACCCTAACTTCTAACCCTAACCCTAACCCTAACCCCTAACCCTAACCCTAACACTAACCCTAACACTAAACCTATCCCTAACCCTAACCCTAAACCTAACCCTAACCCTAACCCTTAACCCTAACCCTAACGTTAACCTTCACCATAACCCTCACCCTAAACCTCACCCTCACCGTCACCCTCACCCTAACACTCACCCTCACCATCTCCTCACCCTCACCATCACCCTAACCCTATCCCTCACCCTAACCCTAACAATAACCCTAACCCTAAAACCCTAACCCTAACCCTAAAACTAAGCCTAAGCCTAACCCTAACCAGTAACCCTAACCCTAAACCTAACCCTAACCATAACCCTAACCCTAACCCTATCCCTAAACCCTAACCCTAACCTTAACCCTAACCCTAAAACCCTAACCCTAACCCTAAAACTAAGCCTAAGCCTAACCCTAACCAGTAACCCTAACCCTAACCCTAAACCTAACCCTAACCCTAACGCTAAACCTAACCCTAACACTAACCCTATCCCTAACCCTAACCCCTAAACCTAACCCTAACCCTAACGTTAACCTTCACCATAACCCTCACCCTAAACCTCACCCTCACCGTCAACCCCACCCTAACACTCACCCTCACCATCTCCTCACCCTCGCCATCACCCTCACCCTAATCCTCACCCTCACCCTCAAACTCACCCTAACCCTCACCCTAACACTAACCCTCACCCTAACCCTAACAATAACCCTAACCCTAAGCCTAAACTTAATACTCACCCAGCCCTCACCCTCACCCTCACACTCAACTATACCCAAACACTCACCCTAATCCTCATCTCACCCTCACACTCACCCTCACTCTAACCCTCACCCTAACACTAACCCTCACCCTAATCCTAACCTTAAACCTCACTCTCAACCTAACCCTCACCATAAACCTCACCCTAACCCTAACTCTCACCCTAACCCTAACACTAACACTAAACATAATGCTAACCCTCACCCTCACCCTAACACTCACCCTAACCCTAACACTAACCCTAACCCTAAACATAACATTCACCCTCACCCTCTCCCTCACCCTAACTCAAACCCTAACCCTAACCCTATCCTTAACCCTCATCCTAACCCTAACCCTAACCCTAACCCTAACACTAACCCTAGGGCCTAACCCTAACCCTAACCCTAACCCTAACGCTAACACTTACCCTCACCCTCACCCTAACACTCACCCTAACCCTAACCCTAATCCTAACCCTAACCCTAACCCTAAACCTAACACACCCTCACCCTCATCCTTAACCTCATTCTCACCCTAACCCTAACACTAATCCTAACCTTAACCCTCACCCTAACCCTCACCCTAACCGTCACCCTCACCCTCACATTAACTCTCACCCTCACCCTCACCCTCACTCTAACCCTCACTTTATCCTTCACCCTAACCCTCACCCTAACTCTTACCCTAACCCTAAAACCCTAACCCGAACCCTAACCCTAACCCTAACCCCTAAACCCTAACCCTAGACCTAACCCTAACCCTAACCCTAAAATCCTAACCCTAACCCTAACCCTAACCCTAACCCTAACCCCTAACCTTAACCCTAACCCTAACCCTAACCCTATCCCTAACCCTAACCCCTCACCCTAACAAAAAGCTTCACCCTAATCCTAAACTTAACAGTCACCCTCACCCTAACCCTCACCATAATCCTCACCCGAAACCTAACCCTCACCCTCACCCTAACACTCACTCTCACCCTCATCCTCACCCTAACCCTAACCCTCACCCTAATACTAACCTTAACCCTTACCCTCTCCCTCACCCTAACTCAAAACCTAACCCTATCCTTAACCCTCACCCTAAACCTAACCATCACTCTCCTCACCCTCACCGTAATCCTAACCCTAACCCTAACCCTAACCCTAACACTAACCCTAACCCTAACCCTAACCCTAACCCTAACCCTAAACCTAACCCTAACACTAACCCTAACACTAACCCTATCCCTAACCCTAACCCTAAACCTAACCCTAACCCTAACCCTTAACCCTAACCCTAACGTTAACCTTCACCATAACCCTCACCCTAAACCTCACCCTCACCGTCACCCTCACCCTAACACTCACCCTCACCATCTCCTCACCCTCACCATCACCCTAACCCTAACCCTCACCCTAACCCTAACAATAACCCTAACCCTAAGCCTAAACTTAATTCTCACCCAGCCCTCACCCTCACCCTCACACTCACCTGCAACCTAACACTCACTCTAATCCTCATCTCACCCTCAACGTCACCCTCTCCCTAACCCTCACCCTCACACTAAAACTCACCCTCACCCTCACACTCACCCTCACTCTAACCGTCACCCTAACCCTAACCATCACCCTAATACTAACCTTAACAATCACTCTCAACCTAACCCTCACCATAACCCTCACCCTAACCCTAACAATCACCCTCACCCTCAACCTCACCGTAACCCTAATCCTAACCCTAACCCTAACCCTAATCTTAAACCTCACCCTAAACCTCACTTTAACCCTAATTCTAACCCTAAGCCTAAAACTCACCCTCACACACTCCCTCACCCTAACTCAAACCCTAACCCTAGCCCTATCCTTAACCCTCACCCTAACCCTAACCCTAACCCTAACCCTAACCCTAACTCTAACCTAACCCTAACCCCTAACCCTAACCCTGACACTAACCCTGACCCTAACCCAAACCCTAACCCTAACCCTCACCCTCACCCTCACACTAACACTCACCCTAACCCTAACCCTAACACTAACCCTAATGCTAACCCTCAAACTCAACCTCACCCTCACCCTAACACTCACCCTAACCCTAACCCTAACCCTAACCCTAAACCTAAACCTAACACTCACCCTCACCATCAACCTTAACCTCACTCTCACCCTAAAACTAACCCTAATCCTAACCTTAACCTTCACACTTACCCTCACCCTAACTGTCACCCTCAACCTCACATTAACTCTCACCCTAACCCTCACCCTAACCCTTACCCTCACCCTAACCCTAACCCTAACCCTAACCCTAAACCTAACCCAAACTTAACCCTAACCCTAACCCTAACCCTAACCCTAAACTTAACCCTAAACCTTACCCTAACAATAACCCTAAACCTTACCCTAAGCCTAACCCTAACCCTAATCTTAACTCTAACCCTAACCCTAACCCTAACCCTAAACTTAACCCTAACATTAACCCTAACCCTAACCTTAACCCTAACACTAACCCTAACCCTAACCCCTAACCCTAACCATAACACTAACCCTAACCGCAACCCAAACCCTAACCCTAGCCCTAACCCTAACCTTTAACCCTAACCATAACCCTAACCCTAACCCCAACACAACCCTAACCCTAACCCTAAACCTAACCCTAAACCAAAACCTAACCCCTAACACTAACCCTAACACTAACCCTAACCCTAACCCTTATCCTAAACCTAACCCTAACCCTAACCATAACACTAACCCTAACCCTAACCCTAACCCCCAACCCTAACCCTAACCCCTAACCCTAACCCGAAACCCGAACCCTATCACTAACCCTAACCCAAACACATAACGCCTAATCCTAAGCAAACCCTAACCCTAACCCTAAGCCTAACTCTAATCCTAACCCTAACCCTAACCTTAACCCTAACCCTCACCTCACCCTCACCCTAACCCTAACCCTAACCCTAACCCTAACCCTAACCCTAAACCTAACACTAACCCCTAACCCTAACCCTAACCCTAACCCTAACCCCTCAACGTAAAACTAACCCTCACACTAATCCTAAACTTAACCCTCACCCTAACACTCACCATAACCCCCACCCTAACCCTAACCCTCACCCTCACCCTAACACTCACACTCACCATCACCTTCACCATAACCATGACCCTAAACCCTAAACCCTAACCCTAACCCTAACCCTAACCCTAACCCGAACCCTAACCCTCACACTACCCTAACAATAAACCTAACCCTAACAATAACCATAACCCTAACCCTAACTTAATTCTCACCCAGCCCTCACCCTCACCCTCACACTCAACTACACCCAAACACTCACCCTAATCCACATCTCACCCTCACCCTCTCCCTAACCCTTACCCTCACACTAAAACTCACCCTCACCCTCACACTCACCCTCACTCTAACCCTCACCCTAACACTAACCCTCACCCTAATCCGAATCTTAACCCTCACTCTCATCATAACCCTCACCATAACCCTCACCCTAACCCTAACTCTCACCCTCACCTTCAACCTCACCATAACCCTAATCATAACCCTAACCCTGACCCTAACCTTAAACCTCACCCTAAACCTCACTTTAACCCTAATTCTAACCCTAAACCTAAAACTCACCCTCACCCTCTCCCTCACCCTAACTCAAACCCTAACCCTTACCCTATAATTAACCCTCACCCTAACCCTTACCCTCACCCTTACCCTCACCTAACCCTAAACCCTAACCCTAACCCTAACCCTAACCCTAACTCTATCCCTAAACCCTAACCCTAACCTTAACCCTAACCCTAAACCCTAACCCTAACCCTAAACCTAAGCCTAACCCTAACCAGTAACCCTAACCCTAACCCCCTAACCCTAACCCTAACCCAAACCCTAACCCCAAACCCTATCCCTAACCCTAACCCTAACACTAAAACCTAACCCTAACCATAAACCTAACCCTAACCCAAACCCTAAAACCCTAACCCTAATCCATAACCCCTAACCCTAACCCAAACCCTAACACTAACCCTAACCCTAACCCTAACCCTAACCCCAAACCTAACCCTAACACTAACCCTAACACTAACCCTATCCCTAACCCTAACCCTTAACCTAACCCTAACCCTTAACCCTAACCCTAACGTTAACCTTCACCATAACCCTCACCCTAAACCTCACCCTCACCGTCACCCTCACCCTAACACTCACCCTCACCATCTCCTCACCCTCACCATCACCCTAACCCTAACCCTCACCCTAACCCTAACAATAACCCTAACCCTAAGCCTAAACTTAATTCTCACCCAGCCCTCACCCTCACCCTCACACTCACCTACACCCTAACACTCACTCTAATCCTCATCTCACCATCAACGTCACCCTCTCCCTAACCCTCACCCTAACACTAAAACTCACCCTCACACTGACCCTCACTCTAACCGTCACCCTAACCCTAACCATCACCCTACTACTAACCTTAACAATAACTCTCAACCTAACCCTCACCATAACCCTCACCCTAACCCTAACAATCACCCTCACCCTCACCCTCAACCTCACCGTAACCCTAATCCTAACCCTAACCCTAACCCTAATCTTAAACCTCACCCTAAACCTCACTTTAACCCTAATTCTAACCCTAAGCCTAAAACTCACCCTCACACACTCCCTCACCCTAACTCAAACCCTAACCCTAGCCCTATCCTTAACCCTCACCCTAAACCTAACCCTAACCCTAACCCTAACCCTAACCCTAACTCTAACCTAACCCTAACCCCTAACCCTAATCCTGACACTAACCCTGACCCTAACCCAAACCCTAACCCTAACCGTCACCCTCACCCTCACACTAACACTCACCCTAACCCTAACCCTAACACTAACCCTAATGCTAACCCTCAAACTCAACCTCACCCTCACCCTAACACTCACCCTAACCCTAACCCTAACCCTAAACCTAAACCTAACACTCACCCTCACCCTCAACCTTAACCTCACTCTCACCCTAAAACTAACCCTAATCCTAACCTTAACCCTCACACTTACCCTCACCCTAACTGTCACCCTCAACCTCACATTAACTCTCACCCTAACCCTCACCCTAACCCTTACCCTCACCATAACCCTAACCCTAACCCTAACCCTAACCCTAAACCTAACCCAAACTTAACCCTAACCCTAACCCTAACCCTAACCCTAACCCTAAACTTAACCCTAAACCTTACCCTAACAATAACCCTAAACCTTACCCTAAGCCTAACCCTAACCCTAACCCTAATCTTAACTCTAACCCTAACCCTAACCCTAACCCTAAACCTAACCCTAACATTAACCCTAACCCTAACCTTAACCCAAACACTAACCCTAACCCTAACCCCTAACCCTAACCATAACACTAACCCTAACCGCAACCCAAACCCTAACCCTAGCCCTAACCCTAACCTTTAACCCTAACCATAACCCTAACCCTAACCCCAACACAAACCCTAACCCTAACCCTAAACCTAACCCTAAACCAAAACCTAACCCCTAACACTAACCCTAACACTAACCCTAACCCTAACCCTTATCCTAAACCTAACCCTAACCCTAATCCTAAACCTAACCATAACACTAACCCTAACCCTAACCCTAACCCTAACCCTAACCCCAACCCTAACCCTAACCCTAACCCTAACCCTAACCTGAAACCCGAACCCTAACACTAACCCTAACCCAAACACATAACGCCTAACCCTAAGCAAACCCTAACCTTAACCCTAACCCTAACCCTAACCCTAACCCTAACCCTAAGCCTAACTCTAACCCTTACCCTAACCCTAAACTTAACCCTCACCCTCACCCTAACCCTAACCCTAACCCTAACCCTAAACCTAACACTAACCCCTAACCCTAACCCTAACCCTAACCCTAAACCTAACCCCTCAACCTAAAACTAACCCTCACACTAATCCTAAACTTAACCCTCACCCTCACCCTAACACTCACCATAACCCCCACCCTAACCCTAACCCTCACCCTCACCCTAACACTCACACTCACCATCACCTTCACCAAAACCATGACCCTAAACCCTAAACCCTAACCCTAACCCTAACCCTAACCCTAACCCGAACCCTAACCCTCACACTACCCTAACAATAAACCTAACCCTAACAATAACCATAACCCTAACCCTAACTTAATTCTCACCCAGCCCTCACCCTCACCCTCACACTCAACTACACCCAAACACTCACCCTAATCCTCATCTCACCCTCACCCTCTCCCTAACCCTCACCCTCACACTAAAACTCACCCTCACCCTCACACTCACCCTCACTCTAACCCTCACCCTAACACTAACCCTCACCCTAATCCTAAACCTAACCCTCACTCTCACCCTAACCCTCACCATAACCCTAACCCTAACCCTAACACTCAACCTCACCCTCACCCTCACTGTAACCCAAATCCTAACACTAACCCTAACCCTAACCCTAACCTTAAACCTCACCCTAAACCTCACTTTAACCCTAATTCTAACCCTAAACCTAAAACTCACCCTCACCCTCTCCCTCACCCTAACTCAAACCCTAACCCTTACCCTATAATTAACCCTCACCCTAACCCTTACCCTCACCCTCACCCTCACCCAAACCCTAACCCTAACCCTAACCCTAACCCTAACCCTAACTCTTATCCCTAAACCCTAACCCTAACCTTAACCCTAACCCTAAAACCCTAACCCTAACCCTAAACCTAAGCCTAACCCTAACCAGTAACCCTAACCCTAACCCTAAACCTAACCCTAACCCTAACCCTAACCCAAACCCTAACCCCAAACCCTATCCCTAACCCTAACCCTAACACTAAAACCTAACCCTAACCATAAACCTAACCCTAACCCTAAACCTAAAACCCTAACCCTAACCGTAACCCTAACCCTAACCCCAATCCCTAACCCAAACTCTAACCTCTAACCCTAACCCTAACCCTAACCCTAACCCTAACCCTAACCCCTAACCCTAACCCTAACACTAACCCTAACACTAACCCTATCACTAACCCTAACCCTAAACCTAACCCTAAACCTAACCTTTAACCCTAACCCTAACGTTAACCTTCACCATAACCCTCACCCTAAACCTCACCCTCACCGTCACCCTCACCCTAACACTCACCCTCACCATCTCCTCACTCTCACCATCACCCTAACCCTAACCCTCACCCTAACCCTAACAATAACCCTAACCCTAAGCCTAAACTTAATTCTCACCCAGCCCTCACCCTCACACTCACCTACACCCTAACACTCACTCTAATCCTCATCTTACCCTCAACCTCACCCTCTCCCTAACCCTCATCCTCACACTAAAACTCACCTCACCCTCACACTCACCCTCACTCTAACCATCACCCTAACACTAACCATCACCCTAATACTAACCTTAACAATCACTCTCAACCTAACCCTCACCATAACCCTCACCCTAACCCTAACAATCAACCTCACCCTCACCCTCACCCTCACCGTAACCCTAATCCTAACCCTAACCCTAACCCTAATCTTAAACCTCACCCTAAACCTCACTTTAACCCTAATTCTAACCCTAAGCCTAAAACTCACCCTCACACACTCCCTCACCCTAACTCAAACCCTAACCCTAGCCCTATCCTTAACCCTCACCCTAATCCTAACCCTAACCCTAACCTAACCCTAACCCCTAACCCTAAACCTGACCCTAACCCAAACCCTAACCCTAACCGTCACCCTCACCCTCACACTAACACTCACCCTAACCCTAACCCTAACACTAACCCTAATGCTAACCCTCAAACTCAACCTCACCCTAACACTCACCCTAACCCTAAACCTAAACCTAAACCTAACCCTCACCCTCACCCTCAACCTTAACCTCACTCTCACCCTAAAACTAACCCTAACCTAACCTTAACACTCACACTTACCCTCACCCTAACTGTCACCCTCAACCTCACATTAACTCTCACCCTAACCCTCACCCTAACCCTTACCCTCACCCTAACCCTAACCCTAACCCTAACCCTAACCCTAAACCTAACCCTAACCCAAACCTAACCCTAACCCTAACCCTAACCCTAACCCTAACCCTAACCCTAAACTTAACCCTAAACCTTCCCCTAAGCCTAACCCTAACCCTAACCTTAATCTTAACTCTAACCCTAACCCTAACCCTAATCTTAACTCTAACCCTAACCCTAACCCTAACCCTAACCCTAACCCTAACCCTAACCCTAACCCTAACCCTAACCCTAACCCTAACATTAACCCTAACCCTAACCCTAACACTAACCCTAACCCTAACCCTAACCCTAACCCTAACCATAACACTAACCCTAACAGCAACCCAAACCCTAACCCTAGCCCTAACCCTAACCTTTAACCCTAACCATAACCCTAGCCCTAACCCCAACCCAAACCCTAACCCTAACCCTAAACCTAAGCCTAAACCAAAACCTAACCCTAACACCTAACCCTAACACTAACCCTAACCCTAACCCTTACCCTAAACCTAACCCTAACCCTAACCCTAACACTAACCCTAACCCTAACCCTAACCCCCTAACCCTAACCCTAACCCGAACCCGAACCCTAACACTAACACTAACCCAAACACATAACGCCTAACCCTAAGCAAACCCTAACCCTAACCCTAACCCTAACCCTAACCCTAACTCTAAGCCTAACTCTAATCCTTACCCTAACCATAAACTTAACCCTACCACTAACACTAATCCTAACCCTAACCTTAACTCTAACCCTAACCCTAACCCTTACCCTAACACTAACAATAACCCTAACTCTAACCCTAAACTTAATTCTCACCCAGCCCTCACCCTCACCCTTGCACTCACACTCACCCTAACACTTACCCTAACCCTCACCCTAACCCTAACCCTCACATTCACCCTCACCCACACCCTAACTCTAACCCTCACACTCACCCTAAACCTCACAATAAACCTAACCCTAACCCTAACCCTAAGCCTAAACTTAATTCTCACCCAGCCCTCACCCTCACCCTCACACCCAACTACACACAAACACTCACCCTAATACTCATCTCACCCTTACCCTCACCCTCTCGCTACTCCTCACCCTCACACTAAAACACAACCTCACCCTCACACTCACCCTCACTCTAACCCTCACCCTAACACTAACGCTCACCCTAATCCTAACCTTAAACCTCACTCTCACCCTAAACCTCACCATAAACCTCACCCTAACCCTAACTCTCAACCTAACCCTAACACTAACACTAAACATAATGCTAACCCTCACCCTCACCCTAACACTCACCCTAACCCTAACACTAACCCTAAATCTAACCCTAAACATAACACTCACCCTCACCCTCTCCCTCACCCTAACTCAAACCCTAACCCTAACCCTATCCTTAACCCTCATCCTAACCCTAACCCTAACACAAACACTAACACTAACCCTAGGGCCTAACCCTAACCCTAACCATAACGCTAACACTCACCCTCACCCTCACCCTCACCCTATCCCTCACACTAACACACACCCTAACCCTAACCCTAACCCTAAGTCTATCCCTCACCTTAACCCTCACCCTA
>CAWTZB010000263.1:29012500-29232500 GCA_963919705.1 Alexandromys oeconomus | reverse complement strand
CTAACCCTCACTCTCACCCTAACCCTCACCATAACCCTAACCCTAACCCTAACACTCAACCTCACCCTCACCCTCACTGTAACCCAAATCCTAACACTAACCCTAACCCTAACCCTAACCTTAAACCTCACCCTAAACCCCACTTTAACCCTAATTCTAACCCTAACCCTAAAACTCACCCTCACCCTCTCCCTCACCCTAACTCAAACCCTAAACCTAACTCTATCCTTAACCCTCACCCTAACCCTAACCCTCACCCTAACCCTAACAATAACCCTAACCCTAACCCTAAACTTACTTCTCACCCAGCCCTCACCCTCACCCTCTCACTCAACTACACCCAAACACTCCCCCTAATCCTCATCTCACCCTCACCCTCACTCTCTCCCTACCCCTCACCCTCACACTAAAACTCACCCTCACCTTCAAACTCACCCTCACTCTAACCCACAACCTAAAAGTAACCCTCATCCTAATTCTAACCTCAACACTCACTCTCACCCTAACCCTCACCATAAACCTCACCCTAACCCTAACACTCACCCTCACCCTCACCGTAACCCTAATCATAACCCTAACCATAACCCTAACGTTAAACCTCACCCTAAACCTCACTTTAACACTAATTCTAACACTAACCCTAAAACTCACCCTCACCCTCTCCCTCTCCTTAACTCAAACACTAACCCTAACCAGTATAATGAACCCTCACCCTAACCTTCACCCTCACCCTCACCCTCACCCTAATCCTAACCCTAACTCTAACCCTAACCCTAACCCTATCCCTAAACCCTAAACCTAACCCTAACCCTAAAACCCTAACCCTTAACCCTAACCCTAATCCTAACCCTAACCCTAACCCTAACCCCTAACCCTAACCCTAAACCTAAACCTAACCCTAACCCTAAAACTAACCCCTAACCCTAACTCTAACCCTAACCCTAACACTAACCCTAACCCTAACACTAACCCTAACCCTAACCCTAACCCTAACCCTAACCCTAACCCTAACACTAACTGCTAACCGCTAACCCTAACCCTAACCCTAACCCCTAAACCTAACCCTAAACCTAACCCTAACCATAACCCTAACCCTAAACCCTAACCCTAACCCTAACGCTAACACTAACCCTAACATTAACCCTATCACCTAACCCTAACCCTAACCCTAACCCTAACCCTAACCGCTAACCCTAACCCTAATGCTAACCCTAACCCTAACACTAACCCTATCCCTAACACTAACCCTAACATTAACCCTATCCCTAAGCCTAACCCTAACCCTAACCCTAACCTTAACCCTAACCCTAACCCTAAACCCTAACCCTAACCTAACCCTAAACCTAACCCTAACCCTAACCCTAACCCCTAACCCTAACCCTATCCCTAACCCTAAACCTAACCCCTAACACTAACCCTAACCCTAACGTTAACCTTCCACCATACCCCTCACCCTAAACCTCACCCTCACTCTCACCCTCACCCTAACCGTCACCCTCACCATCTCCTCACCCTCACCATCACACTCACCCTAATCCTCACCCTCACTCTCAAACTACCCTAACCCTCACCCTAACCCTAACCCTCACCCTAACCCTAACAATAACCCTAACCCTAACCCTAAACTTAATTCTCACCCAGCCCTCACCCTCACACTCACCTACAACCTAACACTCACCCTAATCCTCATCTCACCCTCTCCCTAACCCTCACCCTCACACTAAAACTCACCCTCACCCTCACACTCACCCTCACTCTAACCATCACCCTAACCCTAACCCTCACCCTAATCATAACCTTAACCCTAACTCCACCTAACCCTCACCATAGCCCTCACCCTAACCATAACACTCACCTCACCCTCACCTAACCCTAACCCTAATCCTAACCCTAAACCCTAACCTTAAACCTCACCCTAAACCTACTTTAACCCTAATTCTAACCTTAACCCTAAAACTCGCCCTCCCCCTCTCCCTAACCCTAACTCAAACCCTAACACTAACCCTATACTTAACACTCACCCTAACCCTAACCCTCACCCTCACCCTCATCATTACCCTAACCCTAACCCTAACCCTAACCCTAACCCTAACCCCTAACCCTAACCCTAAACCCTAACCCTAACCCTAAAACCCTAACCCTAACTCTAACCCTATCCCTAAACCCTAACACTAACCCTAACCCTAAATCCCTAACCCTAACCCTAAAACCTAACTCTAACTCTAACCCTAACCTTCTAACCCAAACCTTACCCCTAACCCTAACCCTAACCCTAACCCCTAACCCTAACCCTCACCCTCACCCTCACCCTCACCCTCACCCTCACACTAACCCTCACCCTAACCCTAACCCTCACCCGATCCCTCACCCTAACACTAACCCTAAACCTAACCCTAAACCTAACCCTAACGCTAACCCTAACCATAAACCTAACCATATCCTTAACCCTCACCCTAACACTCACTCTCACCCTCACCCTATCTCTAACCCTCACCCTAACCCTAACACTAACCCTAACCCTAAACTTAATTCTCACCCTAACCCTCACCCTAACCCTAACACTCACCTACAACCTAACACTCACCCTCATCCTCATCTCACCATCACCCTCTCCGTAACCCTCACCCTCAGACTAAAACTCACCCTCACCCTCACACTCACGATCACTCTAACCCTCACACTAACCCTAACCCTCACCCTAATCCTAACCTTAACCCTCACCCTCACCCTAACCCTCACCATAACCCTCACCCTAACCCTAACCCTCACCCTCACCCTAACACTCACCCTCACCCTCACCCTCACCGTAACCCTAACCCTAACCCTAAACCTAACCCTAACCTTAAACCTCACCCTAAACTTCACTTTAACCCTAACTCTAACCCTAACCCTAAAACTCACCCTAACCCTGTCCCTAACCCTAACTCAAACACTTACCCTAACCCTATCCCTAACCCTCACCCTAACCCTAACACTCACCCTAACACTCACCCTAACCCTAAACCTAACCCTAAACCTAAACCTAACCCTAACACTAACCCTAACACTAACCCTAACCCTAACCCTAACCCTAACACTAACCCTAACCCTAACACTAACCCTATCCCTAACCCTAACCCTAACCCTAACCCTAACCCTAACCCTAACCCCTAACCCTAACCCTAACGCTAACCTACACCATAACCCTCACCCTAACCCTACGCACCCTCACCCTAACACTCACCCTAACCACTACCTAACCTAACCCTCATCCCACACTAACCCTAACCCTAAACCTCAAACTCACCCTAATCCTAACCCTAACCCTAACCCTCACCCTAACCCTAACAAATACCTAACCCTAACCCTAACCTTAACTCTCACCCTAGCCCTAACCCTCACCCTAACACTCAACTACACCCTAACACACACCCTAACCCTCATCTCACCCTCACCCTCACCCTCTCCCTAACCCTCACCCTCACACTAAAACTCACCCTCACCCTCACACTCACCCTCACTCTAACCCTCACCCTAACCCTAACCCTCACCCTAATCCTAACCCTAACCCTCACCCTCACCCTAACCCTCACCATAACCCTAACCCTAACCCTAACACTCAACCTCACCCTCACCCTCACTGTAACCCAAATCCTAACACTAACCCTAACCCTAACCCTAACCTAAACCTAACCCTACAACCCACTTTAACCCTAATTCAACCCTAAACCCTAAAACTCACCCTCACCCTCACCCTCACCCTAACTCAAACCCTAAACCTAACCCTACCCTAACCCTCACCCTAACCCTAACCCAACCCTAACCCTAACAATAACCCTAACCCTAACCCTAAACCTACACCCAACCCTAAACCCTAACCCTAACTACACCCAAACACCCAACCCTAACTAACCCTAACCCTAACCCTCTCCCTAACCCTAACCCTAACACTAACTAACTAACCCTAACCTTCAAACTCACCCTAACCCTAACCCACAACCTAAAACTAACCCTATCCTAACCTAACCTAACCCTAACCCCCACCCTAACCCTAACCCTAAACCCCTAACCCTAACACTAACCCTAACCCACACCTAACCCTAACATAACCCAACCCTAACCCTAACCCTAAACCTCACCCTAAACCTCACTAACACTAACCTAACACTAACCCTAAACCTCACCCTCACCCTCCCCTCACCTTAACCTAACCCTAACCCTAACCCTAAATAGAACCCTCACCCTAACCTTCACCCTAACCTCACCCTCAACCCTAACCCTTAATTTAATTTTAATTTTAATTTTTTTAATTACTAATCAACTTAAATTTAATTTTAATTTTGAATTATAATTTTAATTTTAATTTTTAATTTTAATTATTTTAATTTTAATTTTAATTTTAATTTCATTTTAATTTTAATAATTTAATTTTAATACTAATTTTAATTTTAAATAATTTAATTCAATTTAATTTTAATTTAAGTAATTTTAATTTTAATTTTATCTATTTTAATTTTAATTTTAATCTAATTTTAATTTTTAAATTAATTTAATTTTAATTTTAAATTAATTTTAATCTTATATTAATTTTAATTTTAATACTTTTAATTCTAACGCTAATCAAATTTTTAATTTTAATTTTAATTTTAACCTTATACTAACCTAATCATAATTCTTAATTCTTAATTTTAATCTTCCTAACTTTAAATTTAATTTAATTAACTTAACTTTAAACTTTAATTCTTAACTTAACAAAAATTTTAATACTAACTTTATCCTTAATTTTAACTTTAATTTTTAATTTTAATTCTTAACTATAACTTGCTAATCTTTAATTTTAACTTAACTTTTAACACTAACCTTAATTCTTAAACTTAACCTTAACATTAACCTATCTTAATCTTAACCTTAACTTTAATTCTTAATTTTAACTTTAACTTTAAACCCAACTAACTCAACTTTTAACCTAACTTTAACTTTACCCTTTAACTTTTAACTCTATTCTAATTCTAACCTTAAACCTAACTTTTAATACTAACCTAATTTTAACGTTAACCTTCACCATACCCCTCACCCTAAACCTCACCCTCACTCTCACCCTCACCCTAACCGTCACCCTCACCATCTCCTCACCCTCACCATCACACTCACCCTAATCCTCACCCTCACTCTCAAACTACCCTAACCCTCACCCTAACCCTAACCCTCACCCTAACCCTAACAATAACCCTAACCCTAACCCTAAACTTAATTCTCACCCAGCCCTCACCCTCACACTCACCTACAACCTAACACTCACCCTAATCCTCATCTCACCCTCACCCTCTCCCTAACCCTCACCCTCACACTAAAACTCACCCTCACCCTCACACTCACCCTCACTCTAACCATCACCCTAACCCTAACCCTCACCCTAATCATAACCTTAACCCTCACTCTCACCCTAACCCTCACCATAGCCCTCACCCTAACCCTAACACTCACCCTCACCGTAACCCTAATCCTAACCCTAAACCTAACCTTAAACCTCACCCTAAACCTTACTTTAACCCTAATTCTAACCTTAACCCTAAAACTCGCCCTCCCCCTCTCCCTCACCCTAACTCAAACCCTAACACTAACCCTATACTTAACACTCACCCTAACCCTCACCCTCACCCTCACCCTCATCATCACCCTAACCCTAACCCTAACCCTAACCCTAACCCTAACCCTAACTCTAACCCTATCCCTAAACCCTAACCCTAACCCTAAAACCCTAACCCTAACTCTAACCCTATCCCTAAACCCTAACACTAACCCTAACCCTAAATCCCTAACCCTAACCCTAAAACCTAACTCTAACTCTAACCCTAACCCAAACCCAAACTCTTACCCCTAACCCTAACCCTAACCCTAACCCCTAACCCTAACCCTCACCCTCACCCTCACCTCACCCTCACACTAACCCTCACCCTAACCCTAACCCTCACCCGATCCCTCACCCTAACACTAACCCTAAACCTAACCCCAAACCTAACCCTAACTAACCCTAACCATAAACCTAACCATATCCTTAACCCTCACCCTAACACTCACTCTCACCCTCACCCTCTCTCTAACCCTCACCCTAACCCTAACAATAACCCTAACCCTAAACTTAATTCTCACCCTTACCCTCACCCTTACCCTCACACTCACCTACAACCTAACACTCACCCTCATCCTCATCTCACCCTCACCCTCTCCGTAACCCTCACCCTCAGACTAAAACTCACCGTCACCCTCACCTCACGATCACTCTAACCCTCACCCTAAGCCTAGCCCTCACCCTAATCCTAACCTTAACCCTCACCCTCACACTAACCCTCACCATAACCCTCACCCTAACCCTAACCCTCACCATCACCCTCATCTAACACTCACCCTCACCCTCACCCTCAACGTAACCCTAACCCTAACCCTATCCCTAAACTTAAACCTCACCCTAAACTTCACTTTAACCCTAATTCTAACCCTAACCCTAAAACTCACCCTCACCCTGTCCCTCACCCTAACTCAAACACTTACCGTAACCCTATCCTTAACCCTCACCATAACCCTAACACTCACCCTCACACTCACCTTCACCCTAAACCTAACCCTAAACCTAAACCTAACCCTAACACTAACCCTAACACTAACCCCTAACCCTAACCCTAACCCTAATGCTAACCCTAACCCTAACATTAACCCTATCCCTAACTCTAACCCTAACCCTAACCCTAACCCTAACCTCTAACCCTAACCCTAACGTTAACCTTCACCATAACTCTCACCCTAACCCTCATCGTCACCCTCACCCTAACACTCACCCTTACCATCTCCTCAACCTCACCATCATGCTCACACTAATCCTCACCCTCAACCTCAAACTCACCCTAATCCTCACCCTAACCCTAACCCTCACCCTAACCCTAAAAATGACCCTAACCCTAAGCCTAAACTTAAGTCTCACCCAGCCCTCACCCTCACCCTCACACTCAACTACACCCAAACACACACCCTAATCCTCATCTCACCCTCACCCTCACCCTCTCCCTAACCCTCACCCTCACACTAAAACTCACCCTCACCCTCACACTCACCCTCACTCTAACCCTCACCCTAACACTAACCCTCACCCTAATCCTAAACCTAACCCTCACTCTCACCCTAACCCTCACCATAACCCTAACCCTAACCCTAACACTCAACCTCACCCTCACCCTCACTGTAACCCAAATCCTAACACTAACCCTAACCCTAACCCTAACCTTAAACCTCACCCTAAACCCCACTTTAACCCTAATTCTAACCCTAACCCTAAAACTCACCCTCACCCTCTCCCTCACCCTAACTCAAACCCTAAACCTAACTCTATCCTTAACCCTCACCCTAACCCTAACCCTCACCCTAACCCTAACAATAACCCTAACCCTAACCCTAAACTTACTTCTCACCCAGCCCTCACCCTCACCCTCTCACTCAACTACACCCAAACACTCCCCCTAATCCTCATCTCACCCTCACCCTCACTCTCTCCCTACCCCTCACCCTCACACTAAAACTCACCCTCACCTTCAAACTCACCCTCACTCTAACCCACAACCTAAAAGTAACCCTCATCCTAATTCTAACCTCAACACTCACTCTCACCCTAACCCTCACCATAAACCTCACCCTAACCCTAACACTCACCCTCACCCTCACCGTAACCCTAATCATAACCCTAACCATAACCCTAACGTTAAACCTCACCCTAAACCTCACTTTAACACTAATTCTAACACTAACCCTAAAACTCACCCTCACCCTCTCCCTCTCCTTAACTCAAACACTAACCCTAACCGTATAATGAACCCTCACCCTAACCTTCACCCTCACCCTCACCCTCACCCTAATCCTAACCCTAACTCTAACCCTAACCCTAACCCTATCCCTAAACCCTAAACCTAACCCTAACCCTAAAACCCTAACCCTAACCCTAACCCTAATCCTAACCCTAACCCTAACCCTAACCCCTAACCCTAACCCTAAACCTAAACCTAACCCTAACCCTAAAACTAACCCCTAACCCTAACTCTAACCCTAACCCTAACACTAACCCTATCCCTAACACTAACCCTAACCCTAACCCTAACCCTAACCCTAACCCTAACCCTAACACTAACCGCTAACCGCTAACCCTAACCCTAACCCTAACCCCTAAACCTAACCCTAAACCTAACCCTAACCATAACCCTAACCCTAAACCCTAACCCTAACCCTAACGCTAACACTAACCCTAACATTAACCCTATCCCTAACCCTAACCCTAACCCTAACCCCTAACCCTAACCGCTAACCCTAACCCTAATGCTAACCCTAACCCTAACACTAACCCTATCCCTAACACTAACCCTAACATTAACCCTATCCCTAAGCCTAACCCTAACCCTAACCCTAACCTTAACCCTAACCCTAACCCTAAACCCTAACCCTAACCTAACCCTAAACCTAACCCTAACCCTAACCCTACCCCTAACCCTAACCCTATCCCTAACCCTAAACCTAACCCCTAACACTAACCCTAACCCTAACGTTAACCTTCACCATACCCCTCACCCTAAACCTCACCCTCACTCTCACCCTCACCCTAACCGTCACCCTCACCATCTCCTCACCCTCACCATCACACTCACCCTAATCCTCACCCTCACTCTCAAACTACCCTAACCCTCACCCTAACCCTAACCCTCACCCTAACCCTAACAATAACCCTAACCCTAACCCTAAACTTAATTCTCACCCAGCCCTCACCCTCACACTCACCTACAACCTAACACTCACCCTAATCCTCATCTCACCCTCTCCCTAACCCTCACCCTCACACTAAAACTCACCCTCACCCTCACACTCACCCTCACTCTAACCATCACCCTAACCCTAACCCTCACCCTAATCATAACCTTAACCCTCACTCTCACCCTAACCCTCACCATAGCCCTCATCCTAACCATAACACTCACCCTCACCCTCACCCTCACCGTAACCCTAATCCTAACCCTAAACCTAACCTTAAACCTCACCCTAAACCTTACTTTAACCCTAATTCTAACCTTAACCCTAAAACTCGCCCTCCCCCTCTCCCTCACCCTAACTCAAACCCTAACACTAACCCTATACTTAACACTCACCCTAACCCTCACCCTCACCCTCACCCTCATCATTACCCTAACCCTAACCCTAACCCTAACCCTAACCCTAACTCTAACCCTATCCCTAAACCCTAACCCTAACCCTAAAACCCTAACCCTAACTCTAACCCTATCCCTAAACCCTAACACTAACCCTAACCCTAAATCCCTAACCCTAACCCTAAAACCTAACTCTAACTCTAACCCTAACCCAAACCCAAACTCTTACCCCTAACCCTAACCCTAACCCTAACCCCTAACCCTAACCCTCACCCTCACCCTCACCCTCACCCTCACCCTCACACTAACCCTCACCCTAACCCTAACCCTCACCCGATCCCTCACCCTAACACTAACCCTAAACCTAACCCCAAACCTAACCCTAACTAACCCTAACCATAAACCTAACCATATCCTTAACCCTCACCCTAACACTCACTCTCACCCTCACCCTCTCTCTAACCCCTCACCCTAACCCTAACAATAACCCTAACCCTAAACTTAATTCTCACCCTTACCCTCACCCTTACCCTCACACTCACCTACAACCTAACACTCACCCTCATCCTCATCTCACCCTCACCCTCTCCGTAACCCTCACCCTCAGACTAAAACTCACCGTCACCCTCACACTCACGATCACTCTAACCCTCACCCTAAGCCTAGCCCTCACCCTAATCCTGACCTTAACCCTCACCCTCACACTAACCCTCACCATAACCCTCACCCTAACCCTAACCCTCACCATCACCCTCATCTAACACTCACCCTCACCCTCACCCTCAACGTAACCCTAACCCTAACCCTATCCCTAAACTTAAACCTCACCCTAAACTTCACTTTAACCCTAATTCTAACCCTAACCCTAAAACTCACCCTCACCCTGTCCCTCACCCTAACTCAAACACTTACCGTAACCCTATCCTTAACCCTCACCATAACCCTAACACTCACCCTCACACTCACCTTCACCCTAAACCTAACCCTAAACCTAAACCTAACCCTAACACTAACCCTAACACTAACCCCTAACCCTAACCCTAACCCTAATGCTAACCCTAACCCTAACATTAACCCTATCCCTAACTCTAACCCTAACCCTAACCCTAACCCTAACCCTAACCTCTAACCCTAACCCTAACGTTAACCTTCACCATAACTCTCACCCTAACCCTCATCGTCACCCTCACCCTAACACTCACCCTTACCATCTCCTCAACCTCACCATCATGCTCACACTAATCCTCACCCTCAACCTCAAACTCACCCTAATCCTCACCCTAACCCTAACCCTCACCCTAACCCTAAAAATGACCCTAACCCTAAGCCTAAACTTAAGTCTCACCCAGCCCTCACCCTCACCCTCACACTCAACTACACCCAAACACACACCCTAATCCTCATCTCACCCTCACCCTCACCCTCTCCCTAACCCTCACCCTCACACTAAAACTCACCCTCACCCTCACACTCACCCTCACTCTAACCCTCACCCTAACACTAACCCTCACCCTAATCCTAAACCTAACCCTCACTCTCACCCTAACCCTCACCATAACCCTAACCCTAACCCTAACACTCAACCTCACCCTCACCCTCACTGTAACCCAAATCCTAACACTAACCCTAACCCTAACCCTAACCTTAAACCTCACCCTAAACCCCACTTTAACCCTAATTCTAACCCTAACCCTAAAACTCACCCTCACCCTCTCCCTCACCCTAACTCAAACCCTAAACCTAACTCTATCCTTAACCCTCACCCTAACCCTAACCCTCACCCTAACCCTAACAATAACCCTAACCCTAACCCTAAACTTACTTCTCACCCAGCCCTCACCCTCACCCTCTCACTCAACTACACCCAAACACTCCCCCTAATCCTCATCTCACCCTCACCCTCACTCTCTCCCTACCCCTCACCCTCACACTAAAACTCACCCTCACCTTCAAACTCACCCTCACTCTAACCCACAACCTAAAAGTAACCCTCATCCTAATTCTAACCTCAACACTCACTCTCACCCTAACCCTCACCATAAACCTCACCCTAACCCTAACACTCACCCTCACCCTCACCGTAACCCTAATCATAACCCTAACCATAACCCTAACGTTAAACCTCACCCTAAACCTCACTTTAACACTAATTCTAACACTAACCCTAAAACTCACCCTCACCCTCTCCCTCTCCTTAACTCAAACCCTAACCCTAACCGTATAATGAACCCTCACCCTAACCTTCACCCTCACCCTCACCCTCACCCTCACCCTAATCCTAACCCTAACTCTAACCCTAACCCTAACCCTATCCCTAAACCCTAAACCTAACCCTAACCCTAAAACCCTAACCCTAACCCTAACCCTAATCCTAACCCTAACCCCTAACCCTAACCCTAAACCTAAACCTAACCCTAACCCTAAAACTAACCCCTAACCCTAACACTAACCCTAACCCTAACACTAACCCTATCCCTAACACTAACCCTAACCCTAACCGTAACCCTAACCCTAACACTAACTGCTAACCCTAACCCTAACCCTAACCCCTAAACCTAACCCTAAACCTAAACCTAACCCTAACCATAACCCTAACCCTAAACCCTAACCCTAACCCTAACGCTAACACTAACCCTAACATTAACCCTATCCCTAACCCTAACCCTAACCCTAACCCTAACCCCTAACCCTAACCGCTAACCCTAACCCTAATGCTAACCCTAACCCTAACACTAACCCTATCCCTAACACTAACCCTAACATTAACCCTATCCCTAAGCCTAACCCTAACCTTAACCCTAACCCTAACCCTAAACCCTAACCCTAACCTAACCCTAAACCTAACCCTAACCCTACCCCTAACCCTAACCCTATCCCTAACCCTAACCCTAAACCTAACCCCTAACACTAACCCTAACCCTAACGTTAACCTTCACCATACCCCTCACCCTAAACCTCACCCTCACTCTCACCCTCACCCTAACCGTCACCCTCACCATCTCCTCACCCTCACCATCACACTCACCCTAATCCTCACCCTCACTCTCAAACTACCCTAACCCTCACCCTAACCCTAACCCTCACCCTAACCCTAACAATAACCCTAACCCTAACCCTAAACTTAATTCTCACCCAGCCCTCACCCTCACACTCACCTACAACCTAACACTCACCCTAATCCTCATCTCACCCTCTCCCTAACCCTCACCCTCACACTAAAACTCACCCTCACCCTCACACTCACCCTCACTCTAACCATCACCCTAACCCTAACCCTCACCCTAATCATAACCTTAACCCTCACTCTCACCCTAACCCTCACCATAGCCCTCACCCTAACCCTAACACTCACCCTCACCGTAACCCTAATCCTAACCCTAAACCTAACCTTAAACCTCACCCTAAACCTTACTTTAACCCTAATTCTAACCTTAACCCTAAAACTCGCCCTCCCCCTCTCCCTCACCCTAACTCAAACCCTAACACTAACCCTATACTTAACACTCACCCTAACCCTCACCCTCACCCTCACCCTCATCATCACCCTAACCCTAACCCTAACCCTAACCCTAACCCTAACCCTAACTCTAACCCTATCCCTAACACCCTAACCCTAACCCTAAAACCCTAACCCTAACTCTAACCCTATCCCTAAACCCTAACACTAACCCTAACCCTAAATCCCTAACCCTAACCCTAAAACCTAACTCTAACTCTAACCCTAACCCAAACCCAAACTCTTACCCCTAACCCTAACCCTAACCCTAACCCCTAACCCTAACCCTCACCCTCACCCTCACCCTCACCCTCACCCTCACACTAACCCTCACCCTAACCCTAACCCTCACCCGATCCCTCACCCTAACACTAACCCTAAACCTAACCCCAAACCTAACCCTAACTAACCCTAACCATAAACCTAACCATATCCTTAACCCTCACCCTAACACTCACTCTCACCCTCACCCTCTCTCTAACCCTCACCCTAACCCTAACAATAACCCTAACCCTAAACTTAATTCTCACCCTTACCCTCACCCTTACCCTCACACTCACCTACAACCTAACACTCACCCTCATCCTCATCTCACCCTCACCCTCTCCGTAACCCTCACCCTCAGACTAAAACTCACCGTCACCCTCACACTCACGATCACTCTAACCCTCACCCTAAGCCTAGCCCTCACCCTAATCCTGACCTTAACCCTCACCCTCACACTAACCCTCACCATAACCCTCACCCTAACCCTAACCCTCACCATCACCCTCATCTAACACTCACCCTCACCCTCACCCTCAACGTAACCCTAACCCTAACCCTATCCCTAAACTTAAACCTCACCCTAAACTTCACTTTAACCCTAATTCTAACCCTAACCCTAAAACTCACCCTCACCCTGTCCCTCACCCTAACTCAAACACTTACCGTAACCCTATCCTTAACCCTCACCATAACCCTAACACTCACCCTCACACTCACCTTCACCCTAAACCTAACCCTAAACCTAAACCTAACCCTAACACTAACCCTAACACTAACCCCTAACCCTAACCCTAACCCTAATGCTAACCCTAACCCTAACATTAACCCTATCCCTAACTCTAACCCTAACCCTAACCCTAACCCTAACCCTAACCTCTAACCCTAACCCTAACGTTAACCTTCACCATAACTCTCACCCTAACCCTCATCGTCACCCTCACCCTAACACTCACCCTTACCATCTCCTCAACCTCACCATCATGCTCACACTAATCCTCACCCTCAACCTCAAACTCACCCTAATCCTCACCCTAACCCTAACCCTCACCCTAACCCTAAAAATGACCCTAACCCTAAGCCTAAACTTAAGTCTCACCCAGCCCTCACCCTCACCCTCACACTCAACTACACCCAAACACACACCCTAATCCTCATCTCACCCTCACCCTCACCCTCTCCCTAACCCTCACCCTCACACTAAAACTCACCCTCACCCTCACACTCACCCTCACTCTAACCCTCACCCTAACACTAACCCTCACCCTAATCCTAAACCTAACCCTCACTCTCACCCTAACCCTCACCATAACCCTAACCCTAACCCTAACACTCAACCTCACCCTCACCCTCACTGTAACCCAAATCCTAACACTAACCCTAACCCTAACCCTAACCTTAAACCTCACCCTAAACCCCACTTTAACCCTAATTCTAACCCTAACCCTAAAACTCACCCTCACCCTCTCCCTCACCCTAACTCAAACCCTAAACCTAACTCTATCCTTAACCCTCACCCTAACCCTAACCCTAACCCTAACCCTAACCCTAACCCCTAACCCTGACCCTGACCCTAACCCTAAACCTAACACTAGCCCTCACCCTCACCCTTACCCTAACACTCACCCTAACCCTAACCCTAACAGTAACCCTAACGCTAATCCTCACCCTCACTCTCACCCTAACACTCACCCTAACCCTAACCCTAACCCTAACCCTAACCCTAACCCTAAACCTAACACACACCCTCACCCTCACCCTTAACCTCACTCTCACCCTAACACTAACCCTAATACTAACCTTAACTCTCACCCTAACACTCACCCTAACCGTAACCCTCACCCTCACATTAACTCTCACCCTCACCCTCACTCAAACCCTCCCTTTATCCTTCACCCTAACCCTCACCCTAACCCTTACCCTAACCCTAAAACCCTAACCCTAACCCTAAACCCTAAACCTTAACCCTAACCCTAACCATAAAATCCTAACCCTAACCCTAAATTCCTAACCCTAACCCTAACCCTAACCCTAACCCCTAACCCTAACCCTCACCCTAACCCTATCCTTAACCCTAACCCCTCACCCTAACCCTAACCCTCACCCTAATCCTAAACTTAACCCTCACCCTAACCCTCACCATAACCCTCACCCTAAACTAACCCTCACCCTCAACCTAACACTCACTCCCACCCTCATCCTCACCCTAACCATAACCCTCACCCTAATACTAACCGTAACACTCACCCTCACCCTAACCTCATCATAACATTCACCCTAACCCTAAACCTCACCATAACCCTTACCCTAACCCTAACCGTCACCCTCACCATCACACTCACCCTAACCCTATACCTAAACCTAATCCAAACCCTAAACCTAACCATAACCTAATCTTAATCCTCACCCTAAACCTCACTTTAACCCTAATTCTAACCCTAAGCCTAAAACTCACCCTCACCCTCTCCCTCACCCTAACTCAAACCCTAACCCTAACCCTATCCTTAACCCTCACCCTAACCCTAAACCTAACCCTAACCCTGACCCTAACCCCTAACACTAACCCTGACACTAAACCTAACCCTAACCCTAACCCTCACCTCACCCTCACCCTAACACTCACCCTAACCCTAACCATAACCCTAACCCTAACCCTAACCCTAACCCTAAACCTAACACTCACCCTCAACCTCACCCTTAACCTCACTCTCACCCTAACCCTAAACCTAATCCTAACCTTAACCCTCACCCTTACCCTCACCCTAACTGTCACACTCAACCTCACTTTAACTCTCACCATCACCCTCACTCTAACACTCACTTTATCACTCACCCTAACCCTCACCCTAACCCTTACCCTAACCCTCACCCTCACACTAATCCTCACCCTCACACTAACCCTCACCCTAACCCTAACCTTCTCCCGATCCCTCACCCTAACACTAACCCTAAACCTAACCCTAAACCTAACTCTAACGCTAACGCTAACCATAAACCTAACACTAAACCCTAACCCTAACCCTAACCCTAAAACCTAACCCTAACCCTAACCCTCACCCTCAAACTAACACTCACCCTCACCCTCACTCTAACCCTCACCCAAACCCTAATCCTAATAATAACCCTAACCCTAAACTTAACCCTCACCATAATCCTCAAACCCTCAGCCTAACACTCACCCTCACACTTACCCTCAACCTAAACCTCACCCTAACGCTAACCCTAATCCTAAGCCTAACCTTAACCCTCAACCTAACCCTAACCCTAACCCTAACTCTAAACCTAACACTCACCCTCACACTAACCCTAACCCTAACCCTATCCTTAACCCTCACCCTAACCTTAACCCTAACCCTCACCCTCACCCTTACACTCACCCTCACCCTAACACTCACCCTCACCCTCACCCACACCCTAACCCTAACCCGAACCCGAACCCTAAACCTAACCCTCACCCTCACCCTAACCCTCACCCTCACCATCACTCTCAAACTAACACTCACCCTAACACTAACCCTATCCCTAACTCTAAGCCTAACTCTAACCCAAAACCTAACCTTAACCCTCAACCTCACCCTCACCCTAACCCTAACCCTCACCCTAACTCTCACCCTATCCCTCACCCTCACCCTCACACTAACTCTCACCCTCACCCTCACCTTCACTCTAATCCTCACTTTATCCCTCACACTAACCCTCACCCTAACCCTTACCTTAACCCTCACCCTCACCCTCACACTAACACTCACCTTCACCCTAATCCTTGCCCTAACACTAACCCTAATCTTAACCCTAACCCTAACTTTAACACTCACCCTAACCCTGACCCTAACCCTCACCCTCAACCTCACATTCACCCTCACCCTAACACTCACCCTCACCCTCCCCTCAAACTCACACTCACCCTAACACTCACCCTCACCCTCAAATTCACCCTCAAACTCACCATAACCCTAACACTCACACTCATCCTAACCCTCACCCTCACACCTACCCTAACAATCACCCTCACCCTAAGCCTCACCCTAACACTCAAACTCACCCTCACCCTCACAATAAAACTCACCCTCACCCTAAACCTCACCCTAATCCTCACCATAACCCTACCCCTAACTTTAAAGATAATCCTAACCCTAAACATAACCCTAATCCTAAACTTAACCCTCACCATAAACCTCATCCTCACCCTAACCCTAATCCTAAACCTAACCCTCACGCTAGCCCTAATATTAACCCTCACCCTCACCCTAACCCTCACCCTAACCCTAAGCCTAAGCCTAACCCTAACTCTAACCCTAACCTTAACCATCACCCTAACCCTTACACTAACCCTAAACCTAACCCTATCCCTAACCCTAACCCTAATCCTAACACTCACCCTCACCCTCACCCTAACCCTAACCCTATCCTTAAACCTCACACTAACCTTAACCCTAACCTTCACCTCACACTTACACTCAACCTCACCCTAACACTCACCCTCACCCTCACCCAAACCCACACCCTAACCCTCACCCTAACCCTAACCCGAACCCGAACCCGAACCCTAAACCTAACCCTCAACCTCACCCTAACCCTCACACTCACCCTCACATTAACCCTCACCCTCACCATCACTCTCAAACTAACACTTACCCTAACACTAACCCTGTCCTTAACTCTAAGCCTAACCCTAACCCAAAACCTAACCTTAACCCTCAACCTCACCCTCACCCTTAACCCTAACCCTAACCCTCACCCTAACTCTCACCCTATCTCTCACCCTCACCCTCACACTAACTCTCACCCTCACCCTCACCTTCACTCTAACCCTCACTTTATCCCTCACCCTAACACACACCTTAACCCTTACCCTAACCCTCACCCTCACCCTCACACTAACACTCACCCTCACCCTAATCCTTGCCCTAACCCTAACCCTAATCCTAACCCTAACCCTAACTTTAATCCTCACCCTAACACTCACCCTAACCCTCACCCTCAACCTCACACTCACCCTCACCCTAACACTCACCCTCACCCTCTCCTCACCCTCACCCTCACCCTAACCCTCAACCTCACCCTCCAATTCACCCTCAAACTCACCATAACCCTAACACTCACACTAATCCTAACCCTCACCCTCACACTCAACCTAACCCTAAGCCTAACCCTATCTCTAACCCTAACCTTAACCCTCACACTAACCCTTACCCTAACCCTAAACCTAACACTATCCCTAACCCTAATCCTAATCCTAACACTCACCCTCACCATCACCCTAACCCTAAACCTAACCCTTACTCTCACCCCAAACCTAACCCTCACCCTCACGCTCACCATCACCCTCACCCTAACCCTCACACTAACACTCATCCTAACCCTAACCCTCCCTCAACCTCACCCTCACCTACGCTCACCCTAACCCTAACCCTCACCCTCACCCTCACCCTCACACTAACCCTCACCCTCACCCTAATCCTTACCCTAACCCTAAGCTTAATCCTAACTCTAACACTAACTTTAACCCTCACCCTAACCCTCACCTTAACCCTCACACTCAACCTCACCCTACCACTCACCCTCACCTTCATCCTCACCCTAAACCTCACCATAACCCTCACCCTAACTCTAACCCTCACCCTCACCCTAACCCTCACCCTCACCCTCACCCTAAACCGCACCCTAACCCTAACCCTAACCCTAACCCTAACCCTAACCCTATCATTAACCCTCACCCTAACCCTAAACCTCACCCTCACCCTCACCTTAACACTCACCCTCACCCTCACCCTCACCGTAACCCTAACCCTAACCCTAACCTTAAACCTCACCATAAACCTCACTTTAACACTAATTCTAACCCTAAGCCTAACACTCACACTCTCCCTCTCCCTCACCCTAACTCAAACCCTAAACCTAACCCTATCCTTAACCCTCAACCTACCCCTAACCATCACCCTCAGCCTCACCCCTACCCTCATCCCACCCTAAAACTCATCCACACCCTGACCTTCACCATAATCCTAACCCTCACCCTCACCCTCACCCTAACACTCACCCTAACACTAACCCTCATCCTCATCCTCATCTCACTCTCACCCTCACCCACTCCCGAACCATCACCCTCACAATAAAACTCACCCTCACCATCACCCTAACCTTCACCCTCACCCTCAAACTCACCCTAACCCTCAGCCTACCAATCACCCTTACCCTAAACCTAACACTAACACTCAACCTAACCCTAATCCTCACACTGAATCTCACCTGCACCATCACCCTAACACTCACCCTCACACTAACCCTAAACCTCACCCTCACCCGAACCCTCACCCTAACTATAACCCTAACCCTAACCCAACCCTAACCTTAAACCTCACCCTAACCATAACCATAACCATCACCCTCACCCTCACCCTACCCTAACTCTAACGCTAACCCTAACGATCTCCCTAACCTGATGCTAAACCTAACCCTAACCCTAACCCTCACCCTCAGCCTCACCCTCACTCTAACCCTCACCCAAACCCTAATCCTAATCATAACCCTAACCCTAAACTTAACCCTCACCATAATCCTCAAACCCTCAGCCTAACACTCACCCTCACCCGTACCCTCAACCTAACCCTCACCCTAACGCTAACCCTAATCCTAAACCTAACCTTAAACCTCACACTAATCCTAACCCTAACTCTAAACCTAACACTCACCCTCACCCTAATCCTAACCCTAACCCTATCCTTAACCCTCACCCTTACCTTAACCCTAACCCTCACCCTCACCCTTACACTCACCTTCACCCTAACACTCACCCTCACCCTCACCCTCACCCACACCCACACCCTAACCCTCACCCTAACCCTAACCCGAACCCTAACCCTAAACCAAACCCTCAACCTCACCCTAACCCTCACACTCACCCTCTCCCTAACCCTCACCCTCACCATCACTCTCAAACTAACACTCACCCTAACACTAACCCTATCCCTAACTCTAAGCCTAACCCTAACCCAAAACCTAAACTTAACCCCCAACCTCACCCTGACCCTTAACCCTAACCCTAACCCTCACCCTAACTCTCACCCTATCCCTCACCCTCACACTAACTCTCACCCTCACCCTCACCTTCACTCTAACCCTCACTTTATCCCTCACCCTAACCCTCACCCTAACCCTTACCCTAACCCTCACCCTCACCCTCACCCTAACACTCACCCTCACCCTCTCCTCACCCTCACACTAACCCTCACCCTCACCCTCAAACTCACCATCAAACTCACCATAACCCTAACACTCACACTCATCCTAACCCTCCCCTCACCCTAACACTCACCCTCACCCTAAATCTCACCCTTACACTCAAACTCACCCTCACCCTAACACTCACCCTCACCCTAAACTTCACCCTGATCCTCACCATAACCCTAATACTTGCCCTAACCCGAACCCTAATCCTAACCCTAACCCTAACTTTAACCCTCACCCTAACCCTCACCCTAACCCTCACCCTCAACCTCACACTCACCCTCACCCTAACAATCACCCTCACCCTCTCCTCACCCTCACCCTAACCCTCACCCTCACCCTCAAATTCACCCTCAAACTCTCCATAACCCTAACACTCACACTCATCCTAACCCTCACCCTCACCCTAACACTCACACCCTCACCCTAAGCCTCACCCTAACACTCAAACTCACCCTCACCCTCACCATAACACTCACCCTCACCCTCACCCTAAACATCACCCTAATCCTCACCATAACCCTACTCCTAACCCTAAATCTAATCCTAACCCTAAACATAACCCTCATCCTAAACTTAACCCTCACCCAACCCTCAACCTCACCCTCACCCTAACCCTAAACCTAAACCTAACCCTCATGCTAACCGTAATATTAACCCTCAGCCTCACCCTAACCCTCACCCTAACCCTAAGCCTAAGCCTAACCCTAACTCTAACCCTAACCTTAACCCTCACTCTAACCCTTACCCTAACCCTAAAAATAACCCTATCCCTAACCCTAACCCTAATCCTAACACTCATCCTCACCCTCACCCTAACCCTAAACCTAACCCTAACCCTCACCCCAAACCTAACCCACACCCTCACGCTCACCCTCACCCTCACCCTAACACTCACACTAACACTCACCCCAACCCTAACCCTCCCATCAACCTCACCCTCACCTTACCCTCACCCTAACCCTGACCCTAACCCTCACCCTCACACTAACCCTCACCCTCACCCTAATCCTTACCATAACCCTAACCTTAATCCTAACTCTAACACTAACTTTAACCCTCACCCTAACCCTCACCTTAACCCTCACCCTCAACCTCACCCTAACACTCACCCTCACCCTCTCCTCACCCTCACCCTCACATTAACCCTCACCCTCACACTCAAACTCACCCTCAAACTCACCATAACCATAACCCTCACCCTCACCCTAACCCTCACCCTAATACTCAAACTCATCCTCACCTAACACTCACCCTCACCCTCACCCTAACCCTTTCCTTAATCCTCATGCTAACCCTAACATTAACCCTCAACCTCACCCTCACCCTAACACTCACCCTAACACAAACCCTTACCACCACCCTAACCCTCACACTAACCCTAAACCTAACCCTATCCCTAAACCTAACCCTAATCCGAAAACTCACCCTCACCCTAACACTCACTCTCACCCTCACCCTCTCTCTAACCCTCACCCTAACGCTAACAATAACCCTAACCCTGACCCTAACCCTAAACTTAACCCTAACCCTAACCCTCACCCTCAACCTCACCCTCTCCCTAACCCTCACCCTCACACTAAAACTCACCCTCACCCTCACACTCACCATCTCCCTAACCCTCACCCTAAACCTAATCCTCACCCGAACCCTAAAATTAACCATCACCCTAAACCTCACCATAACCCTCACCCTAACTCTAACCCTCACCCTCACCCTCACCCAACACTCACCCTCACCCTAACCCTCACCCTCACCCTAAACCGCACCCTAACCCTAATCCTAACCCTAACCCTAACCCTATCATTAACCCTCACCCTAACCCTAAACCTAAACCTCACCCTCACCCTCACCGTAACACTCACCCTCACCCTCACCGTAACCCTAACCCTAACCCTAACCTTAAACCTCACCCTAAACCTCACTTTAACACTAATTCTAACCCTAAGCCTAACACTCACACTCTCCCTCTCCCTCACCCTAACTCAAACCCTAACCCTATCCTTAACCCTCAACCTACCCCTAACCCTGACCCTCACACCTACCCTCACCCCACCTTAAAACTCACCCACACCCAGAGCCTCACCATAATACTAACCCTCACCCTCACCCTCACCCTAACACTCACCCTAACACTCACCCTCATCCTCATCCTCATCTCACCCTCACCCTCACCCTCAACCTCTCCCTAACCATCACACTCACACTAAAACTCACCTCACCATCACCCTAACCTTCACCCTCAACCTGAAACTCACCCTAACCCTCACCCTAAACATCACTCTCAAATTAACAATCACCCTATCACTAACCCTGTCCCTAACTCTAAGACTAACCCTAAACCAAAACCTAACCTTAACCCTCAACCTCACCCTCACCCTAAACCTAACCCTAACCCTCACCCTCACCTTCACTCTAACCCTCACTTTGTCCCTCAACCTAACCCTCACCCTAAACCTTACCCTAACCCTCACCCTCACACTAACACTCACCCTCACCCTAATCCTTGCCCTAACCCTAACCCTAATCCTAACCCTAACCCTAATTTAACCCTTACCCTAACACTCACCCTAACCCTCACCCTCAACCTCACACTCACCCTCACCCTAACACTCACCCTCACCTCTCCTCACCCTCACCCTCACCCTAAACCTCAACCTCACCCTCAAACTCACCTTCAAACTCACCATAACCCTAACACTCACACTTATCCTAACCCTCACCCTCACCCGAACACTCACACTCACCCTCACTCTAAGCCTCACCCTAACACTCAAACTCACACTCACCCACACCCTAACACTCACCCTCACCCTAAACGTCACCCTAATCCTCACCATAAACCTACCCCTAACTCTAAAGCTAATCCTAACCCTAAACATAACCCTAATCCTAAATTTAACCCTCACCCTACCCCTAACCCTCACCCTCACCCTCACCCTTACCCACATCCCACCCTAAAACTCACCCACACCCTCAGCCTCACCGTAATCCTAACCCTCACCCTCACCCTAAAACTCACACTAACACTCACCCTCATCCTTATCCTCATCTCACCCTCACCCTCACCCTCACCCTCATCCTCATCCTCTCCCTAACCATCACCCTCACACTAAAACTCACCCTCACCTTCACCATTACCTTCACCCTCACCCTCAAACTCACCCTAACACTCACCCTACCAATCACCCTTACCCTAAACCTAACACTAACCCTCACCCTAACCCTATTCCTCACACTGAATCTCACCCGCACCATCACCCTAACACTTACCTTCACACTCACCCTAACCCTAACCCTAAACATAAACCTAACCCTAACCCAACCCTAACTTTAAACCTCACCCTAACCCTAACCATAACAATCACCCTCACCCTCACCCTAACCCTAAATCTAACGCTAACCCTAACAATCTCCCTAACCCTGATGCTCAACCTAACACTAGCCCTAACCCTAACCCTAACCCTCACCCTCACCCTCACCCTCACTCTAACCCTCACCCAAACCCTAATCCTAATCATAACCCTAACCCTAAACTTAAACCCTCACCATAATCCTCAAACCCTCAGCCTAACACTCACCCTCACCCTTACCCTCAACCTAACCCTCACCCTAACGCTAACCCTAATCCTAACCCTAAACTTAACACTCACCCTAACCCTAACCCTAACTCTAAACCTAACACTCACCCTCACCCTAATCCTAACCCTAACCCTAACCCTATCCTTAACCCTCACCCTAAACTTAACCCTAAAACTCACCCTCACCCTCACCCTTACACTCACCCTCACCCTAACACTCAACCTCACCCTCACCCACACGCACACCCTAACCCTCACCCTAAACCTAACCCGAACCCTAACCCTAAACCTAACCCTCAACCTCACCCTGACCCTCACACTCACATTCACCCTAACCCTCACCCTCCCCATCAATCTCAAACTAACACTCACCCTAACACTAACCCTATCCCTAACTCTAAGAGTAACCTTAACCCTAACCCTAACCTTAACCCTTAACCTCACCCTCACCATAACCCTAACTCTAACCCTCACCCTATCCCTGACCCTCACGCTCACACTAACTCTCACCCTCACCCTCACCTTCACTCTAACCCTCACTTTATCCCTCACCCTAACCCTCACCCTAACCCTTACCCTAACCCTCACCCTCACCCTCACCCTCACACTAACACTCACCCTCACCCTAATCCTTACCCTAACGCTAACCCTAATCCTAACCCCAAACTTTACCGTCACCCTAACCCTAACCCTAACTGTAAACCTAACACTCACCCTCACCCTAACCCTACCCCTACCCCTAAACCTAACTCTATCCTTAACCCTCACCCTAACCTTAACCCTAACCCTCACCCTCACCCTCACACTCACACTCACCCTCACCCACACCCACACCCTAACCCTCATCCTAAACCTAACCCGAACCCTAACCCTAAACCAAACCCTCAACCTCACCCTAACCCTCACCCTCACCCCTACCCTCACCCCACCCTAAAACTCACCCACACCCTGACCCTCACCGTAATCCTAACCCTCACCCTCACCCTAACACTCACCCTAACACTCACCCTCATCCTCATCCTCATCTCACCCTCACCCTCTCCCTAACCATCACCCTCACACTAAAACTCTCCCTCACCATCACCCTAACCTTCACCCTCACCCTCAAACTCACCCTAACCCTCACCCTAACAATCACCCTTACCCTAAACCTAACACTAACCCTCACCCTAACCCTAATCCTCACACTGAAATTCACCTGCACCATCACCCTAACACTCACCCTCACCCTCACCCTAACCCTCACACTAACACTCACCCTAACCCTAACCCTCCCCTCAACCTCACCCTCACCTAACCCTCACCCTAACCCTAACCCTAACCCTAACCCTAACCCTAACCCTCACCCTCACCCTCACACTAACCCTCAACCTCACCCTAATCCTTACCCTAACCCTAACCTTAATCCTAACTCTAACACTAATTTTAACCCTCACCCTAACCCTCACGTTAACCCTCACCCTCAACCTCACCCAAACACTCACCCTCACCCTCTCCTCACCCTCACACTACCCCTCACCCTCATACTCAAACTCACCCTCAAACTCACCATAACCATAACCCTCACTCTCACCCTGACCCTCACCCTCACCCTAACTCTCACCCTATCACTCAAACTCATCCTCACCCTCACCTAACACTCACCCTCACCCTCAACCTAACCCTTACCCTAATCCTCACACTAACCCTAACATTAACCCTCACCCTCACCCTAACATGCACCCTAACACAAACCCTTACCTCACCCTAACCCTCACACTAACCCTAAACCTAACCCTATCCCTAACCCTAACCCTAAGCCTAACATTCACCCTCACCCTCACCCTCACCTTTATCCTAACCTTAACCCTAACCCTCACCCTAAAGCTAACCCTCACCCTCACGATAAACCTCACCCTCACCCTCACCCACACACTAACACTCACTCTCAGCCTCCCCCTCTCTCTAACCCTCACCCTGACCCTAACAATAACCCTAACCCTAAACCTAACCCTCACCCTAACCCTCACCCTCAACCTCACCCTCTCCCTAACCCTCACCCTCACACTAAAACTCACCCTCACCCTCTCCTCACCCTCACACTAACCTTCACCCTCACACTCAAACTCACCCTCAAACTCACCATAACCATAACCCTCATTCTCACCCTAACCCTCACCCTCACCCTAACTCTCACCCTAACACTCAAACTCATCCTCACCTAACACTCACCCTCACCCTCACCCTAACCCTCACCCTCACCCTTACCCTCACCCCACCCTAAAACTCACCCACACCCTCAGCCTCACCGTAATCCTAACCCTCACACTCACCCTAACCCTCACCCTAAAACTCACACTAAAACTCACCCTCATCCTCATCCTCATCTCACCCTCACCCTCACCCTCTTCCTAACCATCACCCTCACACTAAAACTCACCCTCACCCTCACCATAACCTTCACCCTCACCCTCAAACTCACCCTAACCCTCACCCTAACAATCACCCTTACCCTAAACCTAACACTAAGCCTCATCCTAACCCTAATCCTCACACTGAATCTCACCCACACTATCACCCTAACACTCACCTTCACCCTCACCCTAAACTTCACCCTCAACCTAACCCTCACCTTAACCATAACCCTAACCCTAACCAAACCCTAACTTTAAACCTCACCCTAACCCTAACCATAACCATCACCCTCACCCTAACCCTAACTCTAACGCTAACCCTAACAATCTCCCTAACCCTGATGCTCAACCTAACCCTAACCCTAACCCTAACCCTAACCCTAACCCTAAACCTAACCCTAACCCTCACCCTCACACTATCACTCACCCTCACCCTCACCCTCACTCTAAACCTCACCCAAACCCTAATCCTAATCATAACCCTAACCCTAAACTTAACCCTCACCATAATCCTCAAACCCTCAGCCTAACACTCACCCTCACCTTTACCCTCAACCTAACCCTCACCCTAACGCTAACCCTAATCCTAACCCTAAACTTAACCCTCACCCTAACACTCACCCTCACCCTCACCCATACCCACACCCTAACCCTCATCCTAAACCTAATCCAAACCCTAACCCTAAACCTAACCCTCAACCTCACCCTAACCCTCACATTCACACTCACCCTCACCCTAACCCTCACCCTCCCCATCACTCTCAAACTAACACTCACCCTAACACTAACCCTATCCCTAACTCTAAGACTAACCCTAACCCTAACCTTAACCCTTAACCTCACCCTCACCATAACCCTAACCCTCACCCTAACTCTCACACTATCCCTCACCCTCACCCTCACACTAACTCTCACCGTCACCCTCACCTTCACTCTAACCCTCACTTTATCCCTCACCCTAACCCTCAACCTAACCCTTACCCTAACCCTCACCCTCACCCTCAGCCTCACACTAACACTCACCCTCACCCTAATTCTTACCCTAATGCTAACCCTAATCCTAACCCTAAACTTAACCCTCACTCTAACCGTAACCATAACTCTAAACCTAACACTCACCCTCACCCTCACCCTCACCCTAACCCTAACCCTAACCCTAACCCTAACCCTAACCCTAACCCTCACCCTCACCCTCACCCTAACCCTAACCCTAACCCTAACCCTAACCCTATCCTTAATCCTCACCCTAACCTTAACCCTAGCACTCATCTTCACCCTACCCTTACACTCACCCTCACCCTAACACTCACCCTCACCCATACCCACACCCTAACCCTCATCCTAAACCTAATCCGAACCCTAACCCTAAACCTAACCCTCAACCTCACCCTAACCCTCACACTCACACTCACCCTCACCCTAACCCTCACCCTCACCATCACTCTCAAACTAACACTCACCCTAACACTAACCCTATCCCTAACTCTAAGACTAACCCTAACCCTAACCTTAACCCTTAACCTCACCCTCACCATAACCCTAACCCTCACCCTAACTCTCACACTATCCCTCACCCTCACCCTCACACTAACTCTCACCGTCACCCTCACCTTCACTCTAACCCTCACTTTATCCCTCACCCTAACCCTCAACCTAACCCTTACCCTAAACCTCACCCTCACCCTCACCCTCACACTAACACTCACCCTCACCCTAATCCTTACCCTAACGCTAACCCTAATCCTAACCCTAAACTTAACCCCCTCACTCTAACCGTAACCATAACTCTAAACCTAACACTCACCCTCACCCTCACCCTCACCCTCACCCTAACCCTAACCCTAACCCTAACCCTAACCCTAACCCTAACCCTAACCCTAACCCTATCCTTAACCCTCACCCTAACCTTAACCCTCACCCTCACCCTCACCCTTACACTCACCCTCACCCTAACACTCACCCTCACCCTCACACTCACCCACACCCACACCCTAACCCTCACCCTAAAACTAACCTAAATCCTAACCCTAAACCTGACCCTCAACCTCACCCTAACCCTCACACTCACACTCACCCTCACCCTAACCCTCACACTCACCATCACTCTCAAACTAACACTCACACTAACACTAACCCTATCCCTAACTCTAAGACTAACCCTAACCCTAACCCTAACCTTAACCCTTAACCTCACCCTCACCGTAACCCTAACCCTAACCCTCACCCTAACTCTCACCCTATCCCTAACCCTCACCCTCACACTAACTCTCACCCTCACCCTCACCTTCACTCTAACCCTCACTTTATCCCTCACCCTAACCCTCACCCTAACCCTTACCCTAACCCTCACCCTCACCCTCACCCTCAACCTCACCCTAATCCTTACCCTAACCCTAACCCTAATCCTAACCCTAACTTTAACCCTCACCCTATCCCTCACCCTCACCCTAATCCTTACCCTAACCCTAACCCTAATCCTAACCCTAACCCTAACTTTAACACTCACCCTATCCCTCACCCTCAACCTCACCCTCACCCTCACCCTAACATTCAAACTCACCCTAACACTCACCCTCACCCTCACCCTCACTCTAACCCTCACCCTCACCCTCAAACTCACCCTCACCTTCAAACTCACCCTCAAACTCACCATAACCCTAACTCTCACATTCATCCTAACCCTCACCCTCACCCTAACACTCACCCTCACCCTCACCCTAAGCCTCACCCTAACACTCAAACTCACCCTCACCCTCACCCTAACCCTCACCCTCACCCTCAACTTAACACTCACCTTCACCCTAACCCTCACCCTCACCCTAAACCGCACCCTAAACCTAACCCTATCATTAACCCTCACCCTAACCCTAACCCTAAACCTCACCCTCACCCTCACCGTAACACTCACCCTCACCCTCACCATAACCCTAACCCTAAACCTAACATTAAACCTCACCATAAACCTCACTTTAACACTAATTCTAACCCTAAGCCTAACACTCACACTCTCCCTCTCCCTCACCCTATCTCAAACCCTAACCCTAACCCTTTCCTTATCCCTCACCCTACCCCTAACCCTCACCCTCAACCTCACCCTCACCCTCACCCCTACCCTCACCCCACCCTAAAACTCACCCACACCCTGACCCTCACCGTAATCCTAACCCTCACCCTCACCCTAACACTCACCCTCATCCTCATCCTCATCTCACCCTCACCCTCTCCCCTAACCATCACCCTCACACAAAAACTCTCCTCACCATCACCCTAACCTTCACCCTCACCCTCAAACTCACCCTAACCCTCACCCTAACAATCACCCTTACCCTAAACCTAACACTAACCCTCACCCTAACCCTAATCCTCACACTGAAATTCACCTGCACCATCACCCTAACACTCACCATCACCCTAACCCTCACACTAACACTCACCCTAACCCTAACACTCCCCTCAACCTCACCCTCACCTAAACCTCACCCTAACCCTAACCCTAACCCTCAACCTCACCCTCACACTAACCCTCAAACTCACCCTAATCCTTACCCTAACCCTAACCTTAATCCTAACTCTAACACTAACTTTAACCCTCACCCTAAGCCTCACCTTAACCCTACCCCTCAACATCACCCAAACACTCACCCTCACCCTCTCCTCACCCTCACCCTCACACTAACCCTCACCCTCACACTCAAACTCACCCTCAAACTCACCATAACCATAACCCTCACCCTCACCCTAACCCTTACCCTCACCCTAACCCTCACCCTAACACTCAAACTCATCCTCACCCTCACCTAACACTCACCCTCACCCTCACCCTAACCCTTTCCTTAATCCTCATGCTAACCCTAACATTAACCCTCACCCTCACCCTAACACTCAACCTAACACAAACCCTTACCCCCACACTAACCCTCACACTAACCCTAAACCTAACCGTATCCATTACCCTAACCCTAAGCCTAACACTCACCCTCACCCTCACCCCTCACCCTAACACTCACTCTCACCCTCCCCCCCTCTCTCTAACCCTCACCCCTAACCCTAACAATAACCCTAACCCTAAACCTAACCCTAAACTTAACCCTCACCCTTACCCTCACCCTCAACCTCACCCTCTCCCTAACCCTCACCCTCACACTAAAACTCACCCTCACCCTCACACTCACCCTCACCCTAACCCTCACCCTAACCCTAACCCTCACCCTAACCCTAACCTTAACCCTCACCCTCACCCTAAACCTCACCATATCCCTAACCCTAAACCTCACCCTCACCCTCATCGTAACACTCACCCTCACCCTCACCGTAACCCTAACCCTAACCCTAACCCCAACCCTAACCTTAAACCTCACCCTAAACCTCACTTTAACACTAATTCTTACCCTAACCCTAACACTCACACTCTCCCTCTCCCTCACCCTATCTCAAACCCTAAACCTAACCCTATCCTTAACCTTCACCCTACCCCTAACCCTCACCCTCACCCTTACCCTCACCCCACCCTAAAACTCACCCACACCCTCAGCCTCACCATAATCCTAACCCTCACCCTCACCCTCACCCTAAAACTCACACTAACACTCACCCTCATCCTCATCCTCATCTCACCCTCACCCTCACCCTCTCCATAACCATCACCCTCACACTAAAACTCACCCTCACCCTCACCATAACCTTCACCCTCACCCTCAAACTCACCCTAACACTCACCCTAACAATCACCCTTACCCTAAACCTAACACTAACCCTCACCCTAACCCTAATCCTCACACTGAATCTCACCCGCACCATCACCCTAACACTCACCTTCACCCTCAACCTAAACCTCACCCTCAACCTAACCCTCACCCTAACCATAACCCTAACCCTAACCAAACCCTAACTTTAAACCTCACCCTAACCCTAACCATAACCATCACCCTCACCCTAACCCTAACTCTAACGCTAACCCTAACAATCTCCCTAACCCTGATGCTCAACCTAACCCTAAACCTAACCCTAACCCTAACCCTAACCCTAACCCTAACCCTCACCCTCACACTAACACTCACCCTCACCCTCACCCTCACTCTAAACCTCACCCAAACCCTAATCCTAATCATAACCCTAACACTAAACTTAACCCTCACCATAATCCTCAAACCCACAGCCTAACACTCACCCTCACCTTTACCCTCAACCTAACCCTCACCCTAACGCTAACCCTAATCCTAACCCTAAACTTAACCCTCACCCTAACTCTAACCCTAACACTAAACCTAACACTCACCCTCACCCTCACCCTCACCCTAACCCTAACCCTAACCCTAACCCTAACCCTATCCTTAATCCTCACCCTAACCTTAACCCTAGCACTCATCTTCACCCTACCCTTACACTCACCCTCACCCTAACACTCACCCTCACCCTCACCCATACCCACACCCTAACCCTCATCCTAAACCTAATCCGAACCCTAACCCTAAACCTAACCCTCAACCTCACCCTAACCCTCACACTCACACTCACCCTCACCCTAACCCTCACCCTCACCATCACTCTCAAACTAACACTCACCCTAACACTAACCCTATCCCTAACTCTAAGACTAACCCTAACCCTAACCTTAACCCTTAACCTCACCCTCACCATAACCCTAACCCTCACCCTAACTCTCACACTATCCCTCACCCTCACCCTCACACTAACTCTCACCGTCACCCTCACCTTCACTCTAACCCTCACTTTATCCCTCACCCTAACCCTCAACCTAACCCTTACCCTAAACCTCACCCTCACCCTCACCCTCACACTAACACTCACCCTCACCCTAATCCTTACCCTAACGCTAACCCTAATCCTAACCCTAAACTTAACCCTCACTCTAACCGTAACCATAACTCTAAACCTAACACTCACCCTCACCCTCACCCTCACCCTCACCCTAACCCTAACCCTAACCCTAACCCTAACCCTAACCCTAACCCTAACCCTAACCCTAACCCTATCCTTAACCCTCACCCTAACCTTAACCCTCACCCTCACCCTCACCCTTACACTCACCCTCACCCTAACACTCACCCTCACCCTCACACTCACCCACACCCACACCCTAACCCTCACCCTAAAACTAACCTAAATCCTAACCCTAAACCTGACCCTCAACCTCACCCTAACCCTCACACTCACACTCACCCTCACCCTAACCCTCACACTCACCATCACTCTCAAACTAACACTCACACTAACACTAACCCTATCCCTAACTCTAAGACTAACCCTAACCCTAACCCTAACCTTAACCCTTAACCTCACCCTCACCGTAACCCTAACCCTAACCCTCACCCTAACTCTCACCCTATCCCTAACCCTCACCCTCACACTAACTCTCACCCTCACCCTCACCTTCACTCTAACCCTCACTTTATCCCTCACCCTAACCCTCACCCTAACCCTTACCCTAACCCTCACCCTCACCCTCACCCTCAACCTCACCCTAATCCTTACCCTAACCCTAACCCTAATCCTAACCCTAACTTTAACCCTCACCCTAACCCTCACCCTCACCCTAATCCTTACCCTAACCCTAACCCTAATCCTAACCCTAACCCTAACTTTAACACTCACCCTATCCCTCACCCTCAACCTCACCCTCACCCTCACCCTAACATTCAAACTCACCCTAACACTCACCCTCACCCTCACCCTCACTCTAACCCTCACCCTCACCCTCAAACTCACCCTCACCTTCAAACTCACCCTCAAACTCACCATAACCCTAACTCTCACATTCATCCTAACCCTCACCCTCACCCTAACACTCACCCTCACCCTCACCCTAAGCCTCACCCTAACACTCAAACTCACCCTCACCCTCACCCTAACCCTCACCCTCACCCTCAACTTAACACTCACCTTCACCCTAACCCTCACCCTCACCCTAAACCGCACCCTAAACCTAACCCTATCATTAACCCTCACCCTAACCCTAACCCTAAACCTCACCCTCACCCTCACCGTAACACTCACCCTCACCCTCACCATAACCCTAACCCTAAACCTAACATTAAACCTCACCATAAACCTCACTTTAACACTAATTCTAACCCTAAGCCTAACACTCACACTCTCCCTCTCCCTCACCCTATCTCAAACCCTAACCCTAACCCTTTCCTTATCCCTCACCCTACCCCTAACCCTCACCCTCAACCTCACCCTCACCCTCACCCCTACCCTCACCCCACCCTAAAACTCACCCACACCCTGACCCTCACCGTAATCCTAACCCTCACCCTCACCCTAACACTCACCCTCATCCTCATCCTCATCTCACCCTCACCCTCTCCCTAACCATCACCCTCACACAAAAACTCTCCCTCACCATCACCCTAACCTTCACCCTCACCCTCAAACTCACCCTAACCCTCACCCTAACAATCACCCTTACCCTAAACCTAACACTAACCCTCACCCTAACCCTAATCCTCACACTGAAATTCACCTGCACCATCACCCTAACACTCACCATCACCCTAACCCTCACACTAACACTCACCCTAACCCTAACACTCCCCTCAACCTCACCCTCACCTAAACCTCACCCTAACCCTAACCCTAACCCTCAACCTCACCCTCACACTAACCCTCAAACTCACCCTAATCCTTACCCTAACCCTAACCTTAATCCTAACTCTAACACTAACTTTAACCCTCACCCTAAGCCTCACCTTAACCCTACCCCTCAACATCACCCAAACACTCACCCTCACCCTCTCCTCACCCTCACCCTCACACTAACCCTCACCCTCACACTCAAACTCACCCTCAAACTCACCATAACCATAACCCTCACCCTCACCCTAACCCTTACCCTCACCCTAACCCTCACCCTAACACTCAAACTCATCCTCACCCTCACCTAACACTCACCCTCACCCTCACCCTAACCCTTTCCTTAATCCTCATGCTAACCCTAACATTAACCCTCACCCTCACCCTAACACTCAACCTAACACAAACCCTTACCCCCACACTAACCCTCACACTAACCCTAAACCTAACCGTATCCATTACCCTAACCCTAAGCCTAACACTCACCCTCACCCTCACCCTCACCCTAACACTCACTCTCACCCTCCCCCTCTCTCTAACCCTCACCCTAACCCTAACAATAACCCTAACCCTAAACCTAACCCTAAACTTAACCCTCACCCTTACCCTCACCCTCAACCTCACCCTCTCCCTAACCCTCACCCTCACACTAAAACTCACCCTCACCCTCACACTCACCCTCACCCTAACCCTCACCCTAACCCTAACCCTCACCCTAACCCTAACCTTAACCCTCACCCTCACCCTAAACCTCACCATATCCCTAACCCTAAACCTCACCCTCACCCTCATCGTAACACTCACCCTCACCCTCACCGTAACCCTAACCCTAACCCTAACCCCAACCCTAACCTTAAACCTCACCCTAAACCTCACTTTAACACTAATTCTTACCCTAACCCTAACACTCACACTCTCCCTCTCCCTCACCCTATCTCAAACCCTAAACCTAACCCTATCCTTAACCTTCACCCTACCCCTAACCCTCACCCTCACCCTTACCCTCACCCCACCCTAAAACTCACCCACACCCTCAGCCTCACCATAATCCTAACCCTCACCCTCACCCTCACCCTAAAACTCACACTAACACTCACCCTCATCCTCATCCTCATCTCACCCTCACCCTCTCCATAACCATCACCCTCACACTAAAACTCACCCTCACCCTCACCATAACCTTCACCCTCACCCTCAAACTCACCCTAACACTCACCCTAACAATCACCCTTACCCTAAACCTAACACTAACCCTCACCCTAACCCTAATCCTCACACTGAATCTCACCCGCACCATCACCCTAACACTCAACTTCACCCTCAACCTAAACCTCACCCTCAACCTAACCCTCACCCTAACCATAACCCTAACCCTAACCAAACCCTAACTTTAAACCTCACCCTAACCCTAACCATAACCATCACCCTCACCCTAACCCTAACTCTAACGCTAACCCTAACAATCTCCCTAACCCTGATGCTCAACCTAACCCTAACCCTAACCCTAACCCTAACCCTAACCCTAAACCTCACCCTCACACTAACACTCACCCTCACCCTCACCCTCACCCTCACTCTAAACCTCACCCAAACCCTAATCCTAATCATAACCCTAACACTAAACTTAACCCTCACCATAATCCTCAAACCCACAGCCTAACACTCACCCTCACCTTTACCCTCAACCTAACCCTCACCCTAACGCTAACCCTAATCCTAACCCTAAACTTAACCCTCACCCTAACTCTAACCCTAACACTAAACCTAACACTCACCCTCACCCTCACCCTCACCCTAACCCTAACCCTAACACTAACCCTATCCTTAATCCTCACCCTAACCTTAACCCTAGCACTCATCTTCACCCTACCCTTACACTCACCCTCACCCTAACACTCACCCTCACCCTCACCCATACCCACACCCTAACCCTCATCCTAAACCTAATCCGAACCCTAACCCTAAACCTAACCCTCAACCTCACCCTAACCGTCACACTCACACTCACCCTCACCCTAACCCTCACCCTCACCATCACTCTCAAACTAACACTCACCCTAACACTAACTCTATCCCTAACTCTAAGACTAACCCTAACCCTAACCTTAACCCTTAACCTCACCCTCACCATAACCCTAACCCTCACCCTAACTCTCACACTATCCCTCACCCTCACCCTCACACTAACTCTCACCGTCACCCTCACCTTCACTCTAACCCTCACTTTATCCCTCACCCTAACCCTCAACCTAACCCTTACCCTAAACCTCACCCTCACCCTCACACTAACTCTCACCCTCACCCTAATCCTCACCCTAACGCTAACCCTAATCCTAACCCTAAACTTAACCCTCACTCTAACCATAACCATAACTCTAAACCTAACACTCACCCTCACCCTCACCTTCACCCTAACCCTAACCCTAACCCTAACCCTAACCCTATCCTTAACCCTCACCCTAACCTTAACCCTAACCCTCACCCTCACCCTAACCCTTACACTCACCCTCACCCTAACACTCACCCTCACCCTCACCCTCACCCACACCCTCACCCTCACCCTCACCCACACCCACACCCTAACCCTAACCCTAACCCTAAACCTAACCTGAATCCTAACCCTAAACCTAACCCTCAACCTCACCCTAACCCTCACACTCACACTCACCCTCACCCTAACCCTCACACTCACCATCACTCTCAAACTAACACTCACACTAACACTAACCCTATCCCTAACTCTAAGACTAACCCTAACCCTAACCTTAACCCTTAACCTCACCCTCACCGTAACCCTAACCCTAACCCTCACCCTAACTCTCACCCTATCCCTAACCCTCACCCTCACACTAACTCTCACCCTCACCCTCACCTTCACTCTAACCCTCACTTTATCCCTCACCCTAACCCTCACCCTAACCCTTACCCTAACACTCACCCTCACCCTCACTCTCAACCTCACCCTAATCCTTACCCTAACCCTAACCCTAATCCTAACCCTAACTTTAACCCTCACCCTATCCCTCACCCTCAACCTCACCCTCACCTTCACCCTAACATTCAAACTCACCCTAACACTCACCCTCACCCTCTCCTCACCCTCACCCTCACTCTAACCCTCACCCTCACCCTCAAACTCACCCTCACCCTCAAACTCACCCTCAAACTCACCATAACCCTAACTATCACATTCATCCTAACCCTCACCCTCACCCTAACACTCACCCTCACCCTCACCCTAATCCTCACCCTAACACTCAAACTCACCCTCACCCTAACCCTCACCCTAACCCTCACCCTCACCCTCAACCTCACCTTAACACTCACCTTCACCCTAACCCTCACCCTCACCCTAAACCGCACCCTAACCCTAACCCTAACCCTATCATTAACACTCACCCTAACCCTAACCCTAAACCTCACCCTCACCCTCACCGTAACACTCACCCTCACCATAACCCTAACCCTAAACCTAACATTAAACCTCACCATAAACCTCACTTTAACACTAATTCTAACCCTAAGCCTAACACTCACACTCTCCCTCTCCCTCACCCTATCTCAAACCTTAACCCTAAACCTATCCTTATCCCTCACCCTACCCCTAACACTCACCCTCACCCCTACACTCACCCCACACTAAAACTCACCCACACCCTGACCCTCACCGTAATCCTAACCCTCACCCTCACCCTAACACTCACCCTAACACTCACCCTCATCCTCATCCTCATCTCACCCTCACCCTCTCCCTAACCATAACCCTCACACTAAAACTCTCCCTCACCATCACCCTAACCTTCACCCTCACCCTCAATCTCACCCTAACCCTCACCCTAACAATCACCCTTACCCTAAACCTAACCCTAACCCTCACCCTAACCCTAATCCTCACACTGAAATTCACCTGCACCATCACCCTAACACTCACCCTCACCCTCACCCTAACCCTCACACTAACACTCACCCTAACCCTAACCCTCCCCTCAACCTCACCCTCACCTAACACTCACCCTCACCCTCACCCTAACCCTAACCCTCACCCTCACCCTCACACTAACCCTCAACCTCACCCTAATTCTTACCCTAACCCTAACCTTAATCCTAACTCTAACACTAACTTTAACCCTCACCCTAACCCTCACCTTAACCCTCCCCCTCAACCTCACCCTAACACTCACCCTCACCCTCTCCTCACCCTCACCCTCACACTAACCCTCACCCTCACACTCAAACTCACCCTCAAACTCACCATAACCATAACCCTCACCCTCACCCTCACCGTAACCCTAACCCTAACCCCAACCCTAACCTTAAACCTCACCCTAAACCTCACTTTAACACTAATTCTTACCCTAACCCTAACACTCACACTCTCCCTCTCCCTCACCCTATCTCAAACCCTAACCCTAACCCTATCCTTAACCCTCACCCTACCCCTAACCCTGACCCTCACCCTTACCCTTACCCACACCCCACCCTAAAACTCACCCACACCCTCAGCCTCACCGTAATCCTAACCCTCACCCTCACCCTCACCCTAAAACTCACACTAACACTCACCCTCATCCTTATCCTCATCTCACCCTCACCCTCACCCTCACACTCACACTCATCCTCTCCCTAACCATCACCCTCACACTAAAACTCACCCTCACCCTCACCATTACCTTCACCCTCACCCTCAAACTCACCCTATCCCTCACCCTACCAATCACCCTTACCCTAAACATAACACTAACCCTCACCCTAACCCTATTCCTCACACTGAATCTCACTCGCACCATCACCCTAACACTCACCTTCACCCTCACCCTAACCCTAACCCTAAACATAACCCTAACCCTAACCCAACCCTAACTTTAAACCTCACCCTAACCCTAACCATAACAATCACCCTCACCCTCACCCTAACCCTAAATCTAACGCTAACCCTAACAATCTCCCTAACCCTGATGCTCAACCTAACACTAGCCCTAACCCTAACCCTAACCCTCACCCTCACCCTCACCCTCACTCTAACCCTCACCCAAACCCTAATCCTAATCATAACCCTAACCCTAAACTTAATCCCTCACCATAATCCTCAAACCCTCAGCCTAACACTCACCCTCACCCTTACCCTCAACCTAACCCTCACCCTAACGCTAACCCTAATCCTAACCCTAAACTTAACCCTCACCCTAACCCTAACCCTAACTCTAAACCTAACACTCACCCTCACCCTCACCCTCACCCTAACCCTAACCCTAACCCTATCCTTAACCCTCACACTAAACTTAACCCTAACCCTCACCCTCACCCTTACACTCACCCTCACCCTAACACTCACCCTCACCCACACCCTAACCCTCACCCTAAACCTAACCCGAACCCTAACCCTAAACCTAACCCTCAACCTCACCCTGACCCTCACACTCACACTCACACTCACCCTAATCCTCACCCTAACTCTCACCCTATCCCTAAACCTCACCCTCACACTAACTCTCACCCTCACCTTCACTCTAACCCTCACTTTATCCCTCACCCTAACCCTCACCCTAACCCTTACCCTAACCCTCACCCTCACCCTCACCCTCAACCTCACCCTAATCCTTACCCTAACCCTAACCCTAATCCTAACCCTAACCCTAACTTTAACCCTCACCCTATCCCTCACCCTCAACCTCAACCTCACCCTCACCCTAACATTCAAACTCACCCTAACACTCACCCTCACCCTCTCCTCACCATCACCCTCACTCTAACCCTCACCCTCACCCTCAAACTCACCCTCACCCTCAAACTCACCCTCAAACTCACCATAACCCTAACTATCACATTCATCCTAACCCTCACCCTCACCCTAACACTCACCATCACCCTAAGCCTCACCCTAACACTCAAACTCACCCTCACCCTCACCCTAACCCTCACCCTCACCCTCACCCTCACCTTAACACTCACCTTCACCCTAACCCTCACCCTCACCCTAAACCGCACCCTGACACTAACCCGAACCCTATCATTAACCCTCACCCTAACCCTAACCCTAAACCTCACCCTCACCCTCACCGTAACACTCACCCTCACCCTCACCATAACCCTAACCCTAAACCTAACATTAAACCTCACCATAAACCTCACTTTAACACTAATTCTAACCCTAAGCCTAACACTCACACTCTCCCTCTCCCTCACCCTATCTCAAACCCTAACCCTAACCCTATCCTTATCCCTCACCCTACCCCTAACCCTCACCCTCACCCTCACCCCTACCCTCACCCCACCCTAAAACTCACCCACACCCTGACCCTCACCGTAATCCTAACCCTCACCCTCACCCTAACACTCACCCTAACACTCACCCTCATCCTCATCCTCATCTCACCCTCACCCTCTCCCTAACCATCACCCTCACACTAAAACTCTCCCTCACCATCACCCTAACCTTCACCCTCACCCTCAAACTCACCCTAACCCTCACCCTAACAATCACCCTTACCCTAAACCTAACACTAACCCTCACCCTAACCCTAATCCTCACACTGAAATTCACCTGCACCATCACCCTAACACTCACCCTCACCCTCACCCTAACCCTCACACTAACACTAACCCTAACCCTAACCCTCCCCTCAACCTCACCCTCACCTAACCCTCACCCTAACCCTAACCCTAACCCTCACCCTCACCCTCACACTAACCCTCAACCGCACCCTAATCCTTACCCTAACCCTAACCTTAATCCTAACTCTAACACTAACTTTAACCCTCAACCTAAGCCTCACCTTAACCCTCCCCCTCAACCTCACCCTAACACTCACCCTCACCCTCTCCTCACCCTCACCCTCACACTAACCCTCACCCTCACACTCAAACTCACCCTCAAACTCACCATAACCATAACCCTCACCCTCACCCTAACCCTTACCCTCACCCTAACCCTCACCCTAACACTCAAACTCATCCTCACCCTCACCTAACACTCACCCTCACCCTCACCCTAACCCTTTCCTTAATCCTCATGCTAACCCTAACATTAACCCTCACCCTCACCCTAACACTCACCCTAATACAAACCCTTACCCCCACACTAACCCGCACACTAACCCTAAACCTAACCGTATCCATTACCTAACCCTAAGCCTAACACTCACCCTCACCCTCACCCTCACCCTAACACTCACTCTCATCCTTCCCCTCTCTCTAACCCTCACCCTAACCCTAACAATAACCCTAACCCTAAACCTAACCCTAAACTTAACCCTCACTTTTACCCTCACCCTCAACCTCACCCTCTCCCTAACCCTCACCCTCACACTAAAACTCACCCTCACCCTCACACTCACCCTCACCCTAACCCTCACCCTAACCCTCACCCTAACCCTCACCCTAACCCTAACCTTAACCCTCACCCTCACCCTAAACCTCACCATATCCCTAACCCTAAACCTCACCCTCACCCTCACCGTAACACTCACCCTCACCCTCACCCTCACCGTAACACTAACCCTAACCCCAACCCTAACCTTAAACCTCACCCTAAACCTCACTTTAACACTAATTCTTACCCTAATCCTAACACTCACACTCTCCCTCTCCCTCACCCTATCTCAAACCCTAACCCTAACCCTATCCTTAACCCTCACCCTACCCCTAACCCTCACCCTCACCCTTACCCACACCCCACCCTAAAACTCACCCACACCCTCAGCCTCACCATAATTCTAACCCTCACCCACACCCTCACCCTAAATCTCACACTAACACTCACCCTCATCCTCATCCTCATCTCACCCTCACCCTCATCGTCACCCTCTCCCTAACCATCACCCTCACACTAAAACTCACCCTCACCCTCACCATAACCTTCACCCTCACCCTCAAACTCACCCTAACCCTCACCCTAACAATCACCCTTACCCTAAACCAAACACTAACCCTCACCCTAACCCTAATCCTCACACTGAATCTCACCCGCACCATCACCCTAACACACACCTTCACCCTCACCCTAAACCTCACCCTCAACCTAACCCTCACCCTAACCATAACCCTAACCCTAACCAAACCCTAACTTTAAACCTCACCCTAACCCTAACCATAACCATCACCCTCACCCTAACCCTAACTCTAACGCTAACCCTAACAATCTCCCTAACCCTGATGCTCAACCTAACCCTAACCCTAACCCTAACCCTAACCCTAACCCTCACCCTCACACTAACACTCACCCTCACCCTCATCCTCACCCTCACTCTAAACCTCACCCAAACCCTAATCCTAATCATAACCCTAACCCTAAACTTAACCCTCACCATAATCCTCAAACCCACAGCCTAACACTCACCCTCACCTTTACCCTCAACCTAACCCTCACCCTAACGCTAACCCTAATCCTAACCCTAAACTTAACCCTCACCCTAACTCTAACCCTAACACTAAACCTAACACTCACCCTCACCCTCACCCTAATCCTAACCCTAAACCTATCCTTAACCCTCACCCTAACCTTAACACTAACACTCATCTTCACCCTCACCCTTACACTCACCCTCACCCTAACACTCACCCTCACCCTCACCCTCACCCACACCCACACCCTAACCCTCATCCTAAACCTAACCCGAACCCTAACCCTAAACCTAATCCTCAACCTCACCCTAACCCTCACACTCACACTCACCCTCACCCTAACCCTCACACTCACCATCACTCTCAAACTAACACTCACCCTAACACTAACCCTATCCCTAACTCTAAGACTAAACCTAACCCTAACCTTAACCCTTAACCTCACCCTCACCGTAACCCTAACCCTCACCCTAACTCTCACACTATCCCTCACCCTCACACTAACTCTCACCGTCACCCTCACCTTCACTCTAACCCTCACTTTATCCCTCACCCTAACCCTCAACCTAACCCTTACCCTAACCCTCACCCTCACGCTCACACTAACACTCACCCTCACCCTAATCCTTACCCTAACGCTAACCCTAATCCTAACCCTAAACTTAACCCTCACTCTAACCGTAACCATAACTCTAAACCTAACACTCACCCTCACCCTCACCTTCACCCTAACCCTAACCCTAACCCTAACCCTAACCCTAACCCTATCCTTAACCCTCACCCTAAGCTTAACCCTAACCCTCACCCTCACCCTTACACTCACCCTAACACTCACCCTCACCCTCACCCTCACCCACACCCTCACCCTAACCCTCACCCTAAACCTAACCTGAATCCTAACCCTAAACCTAACCCTCAACCTCACCCTAACCCTCACACTCACACTCACCATCACTCTCAAACTAACACTCACACTAACACTAACCCTATCCCTAACTCTAAGACTAACCCTAACCCTAACCTTAACCCTTAACCTCACCCTCACCGTAACCCTAACCCTAACCCTCACCCTAACTCTCACCCTATCCCTAACCCTCACCCTCACACTAACTCTCACCCTTACCCTCACCTTCACTCTAACCCTCACTTTATCCCTCACCCTAACCCTCACCCTAACCCTTACCCTAACGCTCACCCTCACCCTCACTCTCAACCTCATCCTAATCCTTACCCTAACCCTAACCCTAATCCTAACCCTAACCCTAACTTTAACCCTCACCCTATCCCTCACCCTCCACCTCACCCTCACCCTAACATTCAAACTCACCCTAACACTCACCCTCACCCTCTCCTCACCCTCACCCTCACTCTAACCCTCACCCTCACCCTCAAACTCACCCTCAAACTCACCATAACCCTAACTCTCACATTCATCCTAACCCTCACCCTCACCCTAACACTCACCCTCACCCTCACCCTAAGCCTCACCCTAACAATCAAACTCACCCTCACCCTCACCCTAACCCTCGCCCTCACCCTCACCCTCACCTTAACACTCACCTTCACCCTAACCCTCACCCTCACCTTAAACCGCACCCTGACACTAACCCTAACCTTATCATTAACCCTCACCCTAACCCTAACCCTAAACCTCACCCTCACCCTCACCGTAACACTCACCCTCACCCTCACCATAACCCTAACCCTAAACCTAACATTAAACCTCACCATAAACCTCACTTTAACACTAATTCTAACCCTAAGCCTAACACTCACACTCTCCCTCTCCCTCACCCTATCTCAAACCCTAACCCTAACCCTATCCTTATCCCTCACCCTACCCCTAAACCTCACCCTCACCCTCACCACTACCCTCACCCCACCCTAAAACTCACCCACACCCTGACCCTCACCGTAATCCTAACCCTCACCCTCACCCTAACACTCACCCTAACACTCACCCTCATCCTCATCCTCATCTCACCCTCACCCTCTCCCTAACCATCACCCTCACACTAAAACCCTCCCTCACCATCACCCTAACCTTCACCCTCACCCTTAAACTCACCCTAACCCTCACCCTAACAATCACCCTTACCCTAAACCTAACACTAACCCTCACCCTAACCCTAATCCTCACACTGAAATTCACCTGCACCATCACCCTAACACTCACCCTTACCCTCACCCTAACCCTCACACTAACACTCACCCTAACCCTAACCCTCCCCTCAACCTCACCCTCACCTCACCCTCACCCTAACCCTAACCCTAACCCTCACCCTCACACTAACCCTCAACCTCACCCTAATCCTTACCCTAACCCTAACCTTAATCCTAACTCTAACACTAACTTTAACCCTCACCCTAAGCCTCACCTTAACCCTCCCCATCAACCTCACCCTAACACTCACCCTCACCCTCTCCTCACCATCACCCTCACACTAACCCTCACCCTCACACTCAAACTCACCCTCAAACTCACCATAACCATAACCCTCACCCTCACCCTAACACTTACCCTCACCCTAACCCTCACCCTAACACTCAAACTCATCCTCACCCTCACCTAACACTCACCCTCACCCTAACCCTTTCCTTAATCCTCACACTAACCCTAACATTAACCCTCACCATAACACAAACCCTTACCCCCACACTAACCCTCACACTAACCCTAAACCTAACCGTATCCATTACCCTAACCCTAAGCCTAACACTCACCCTCACCCTCACCCTAACACTCACTCTCACCCTCCCCCTCTCTCTAACCCTCACCCTAACCCTAACAATAACCCTAACCCTAAACCTAACCCTAAACTTAACCCTCACCATTACCCTCACCCTCAACCTCACCCTCTCCCTAACCCTCACCCTCACACTAAAACTTACCCTCACCCTCACCCTCACCCTCACCCTAACCCTCACCCTCACCTTAACCCTCACCCTCACCCTAAACCTCACCATATCCCTAACCCTAAACCTCACCCTCACCCTCATCGTAACACTCACCCTCACCCTCACCCTCACTGTAACCCTAACCCTAACCCCAACCCTAACCTTAAACCTCACCCTAAACCTCACTTTAACACTAATTCTTACCCTAACCCTAACACTCACACTCTCCCTCTCCCTCACCCTATCTCAAACCCTAACCCTAACCCTATCCTTAACCCTCACCCTACCCCTAACTCTCACCCTCACCGTCACCCTTACCCTCACCCCACCCTAAATCTTAACCACACCCTCAGCCTCACCGTAATCCTAACCCTCACCCTCACCCTCACCCTAAAACTCACACTAACACTCACCCTCATCCTTATCCTCATCTCACCCTCACCCTCACCCTCACCCTCACCCTCATCCTCTCCCTAACCATCACCCTCACACTAAAACTCACCCTCACCATACTCTTCACCCTCACCCTCAAACTCACCCTAACCCTCACCCTACCAATCACCCTTACCCTAAACCTAACACTAACCCTCACCCTAACCCTAATCCTCACACTGAATCTCACCAGCACCATCACCCTAACACTCACCTTCACCCTCACCCTAAAACTCACCCTCACCCTAACCCTCACCCTAAACATAACCCTAACCCTAACCCAACCCTAACTTTAAACCTCACCCTAACCCTAACCATAACAATCATCCTCACCTTCACCCTTACCCTAAATCTAACGCTAACCCTAACAATCTCCATAACCCTGATGCTCAACCTAACACTAGCCCTAACCCTAACCCTCACCCTCACCCTCACCGTCACTCTAACCCTCACCCAAACCCTAATCCTAATCATAACCCTTACCCTAAACTTAAACCCTCACCATAATCCTCAAACCCTCAGCCTAACACTCACCCTCACCCTTACCCTCAACCTAACCCTCACCCTAACGCTAACCCTCATCCTAACCCTAAACTTAACCCTCACCCTAACCCTAACCCTAACTCTAAACCTAACACTCACCCTCACCCTCACCCTCACCCTAACCCTAACCCTAACCCTATCCTTAACCCTCACCCTAAACTTAACCCTAACCCTCACCCTCACCCTTACACTCACCATCACCCTAACACTCACCCTCACCCTCACCCACACCCACACCCTAACCCTCACCCTAAACCTAACCCGAACCCTAACCCTAACCCTAAACCTAACCCTCAACCTCAACCTGACCCTCACACTCACACTCATCCTCACCCTAATCCTCACCCTCACCATCAATCTCAAATTAACACTCACCCTAACACTAACCCTATCCCTAACTCTAAGAGTAACCCTAACCCTAACCCTAACCTTAACCCTTAACCTCACCCTCACCGTAACCCTAACCCTAACCCTCACCCTAACTCTCACCCTATCCCTTACTCTCACCCTCATACTAACTCTCACCCTCACCCTCACCTTCACTCTAACCCTCACTTTATCCCTCACCCTAACCCTCACCCTAACCCTTACCCTAACCCTCACCCTCACCCTCACACTAACACTCACCCTCACCCTAATCCTTACCCTAACGCTAACCCTAATCCTAACCCTAAACTTAACCCTCACCCTAACCCTAACCCTAACTCTAAACCTAACACTCACCCTCACCCTCACCCTAACCCTACCCTTACCCCTACCCCTACCCCTAACCCTAACCCTATCCTTAACCCTCACCCTTACCTTAACCCTAACCCTCACCCTCACCCTCACCCTTACACTCACCCTCACCCTCACACCCACCGTCACCCTCACCCTCACACTAACCCTCACCCTAAGCGTAACCCTAACACTAACTCTAACCCTAATGCTAACCCTAACCCTAAACCTAACCCTAACCCAGTAAGCCTAACCAGTAACCAGTAATCATAAAACATAACCCTAACACTAACCCTAAACCTAAACCTAAACTAACTCTAACCCACACCCTAACCGTAACCCTAACCATAACCATAACTCTAACGCTAACCCTAACACTAATGCTAACCCTCACCCTTACCCTCACACTAACCCTCACCCTTACACTCACCTTCACCCTCACCCTCACACTAACCCTCACCCTAAGCGTAACCCTAACACTAACCCTAACCCTAACCCTAACCCTAATCCTGACCAGTAAACTGTAACCACTAACCAGTAACCCTAACCAGGAACCAGTAACCCTAACCAGGAACCAGTAACCCTAAACCTAACGCTAACCTTAACCTTAACCCGTACCCTAACCCACACCGTAACCCTATCCTTAACCATAAACCTAAACCTAATGCTAAACCTAACCCAAACACTAACGCTAACACTAACCCTAAACCTAACCCTAACACTGACCAGTAACCAGTAACCACTAACCTGTAATTCTAACCAGTAACCAGTAATCAATGACCCTAACCAGTAACTAGTAATCACAAAACATAACCCTAAACCTAACCCTGAACATCACCCTAACACTAACCCTAAAGCTAACCCTAAACCTAACCTTAACCCCAACCCTAACCCTACCCCTACCTCTAAACCTAACCCTAACGCTAACCCTATCTGATGTGGCAGTGTCATATATCAATCTTTTGATTTCATTGGTTAATTAAATAAAGAAGCTGCTTGCTTTGTTAGGATAAGACATATGTCTGAGGTGTAAACAGGAGGACGAGGAAGTGAGGTAAGACTTCTCAGACAGACTCGACAGCTCTGCTCTCTGGAGCAGCGCCACCAGGCACCGCACTGCCAGGCATCTCCGACCCAGGATGGACGTAGGCTAGAATCTTCCTGGTAAGCGCACCTTGGGGTGCTTACACACATTATTAAAAATGGGCTAGTCCAGGTGCGAGATTTAGCCGAAAGGGGCTAGATATAATGGGCAAGCAGTGTTTAAAAGAATACAATTTGTGTGTTGTTATTTCGGGCATGAGCTAGCAGGTGTCCAGGGTGCTGGGGACACAGCCCGACCACTCCTATATCAATCCTTGCCCTAACCCTAACACTAACCTTAATTGTAACCGTAACACTAAACCTATCCCTACCCTAACCCTAACCCTATCCCAAACAGCCTAACCCTAACCCTAATCCTAAACCTAACCCTAACCCTAACCCTAACCCTAACCCTAACCCTAACCATAAACCTAACGCTAACCCTAACCCTAACCCTAAACTTAATGCTAACCCAAACCCTAAGCATGAACCTAACCCTAACCCTAACCCTAACCCTAACCCTAAACATAACGCTAACCCTAAAGCTAACCCAAACCCTAACCCTAACCCTAACCCTAAACCTAACGCTAACCCTAACCCTAACCCTAACCCTAACCCTAACCCTAACCCTAACCCTAAACCTAACCCTAAACCTAAACCTAACCCTAACACTAACCCTAAACCTAACCAGTAACCAGTTACACTAATGAGTAACCAGTAATCATAAAAGATAACCCTAACCCTAACTCTACCCCTAAACCTCACCCTAACCCTAAAACTAACCCGTAACCAGTAACCAATATCCACTAAAATTAAACAGTAACTAGTAGCGAGTAACCCTAACTAATAACCAGTAATCCTAAAACATAACCCTATCCCTAACCAGTAACCAGTAACCAATAACCAGTTCCCAGTAACCAGTAACAAGTACTCCTAAACAGTAACCAGTAACCAGGAACGCTAATCACTAACCAGTAATCATAAAACATAACAATAAACCTAAACCTAACTCTAACCCTAACGATAACCCTAAACCTAATTCTAACCCTAACCAGTAACCAATAAAATGTAACCAGTAATATTAACCAGTAACCATAACCAGTAACCAGTAATGATAAAACATAACCCTTAAACCAACCAAAACACTAAAACTAATTCTAACCCTAAAGCGAACAATAACCCTAACCAGTAACCAGTAACCCTAACGAGTAACCAGTAACCAGTAACCATAACCAGTAATCAGTAACCATTAACCATTAAACCTAACCAGAAACCAGTAACTGGTAACCCCAACCAGTAACGAGTAATCATAAAAAATAACCGTAACCAGAACCCTAATCCTAATGCTAACCCTAACCCTAACCCTAAGCCTAAAGCTAAACGTAACTTAACCCTAACCCTAACCTGAATGCTATCCCTAACCCTAACCCTAATGTATCCCTAACACCAACACTAAATCTAATCCTAAACCTAAGCCTAACTCTAAACCTAACCCTAACCCTAAACCTAACAATAAACATAGCCATAACCCTAACCCTAACCCTAATGCTAACCCTAACACTAACCCTACACCTAACACTAATGCTAAACCTAAACCTAACCCTAAACCTAACCCTAACACTAAACCCTACCTATAAGCCTAACACTAAACCCTACCAATAACCCTAACCCCTAACCATAAAACTAACCCTAACCGTAAAACTAACCCTAAAGCTAATGCAAACCCTATGGCTAAAAAACTTAACCCTAACCATAACACTTACGCTAACCCTAACGCTATCCCTAAACCTAACCCTAAGCCTAACACTAACACTAAATCTTAACTTAACCCTAACCTTAACCCTAACACTAATACTAACCCTAAACATAACCCTAACTTTTACCCTAACACTAACCCTAACCCTAACCTTAACCCTAACCCAAACCCTAACCCTAAACTGAACCATAAACTGAACCCTAAACCTAACTAGTAACAAGTAATCATAAAACATAACCCTAAACCTAACCTTAATACTAACCCTAACCCTACCCCTAACACTAAAAAGTAACCAGTAAACGGTAAACGGTAACCCTAACCTGTAATGAGTAATCCTAAGCAGTAACCAGTAATCATAAAAAATAAACTTAACCCTAATCCTAAACCTAAGCCTAAACCTAACCCTAACCCTAATGCTAACCTTAATAATAAACCTAACCATAAACCTAACGCTAACCCTAAACCTAACCCTAACGTTATCCCTAACCCTAACCCGAAACCTAACCCTAAACCTAACCTTAATCGTAACACTAAGACTAATGGTAACCCTAACCCTAAGCCTAACCCTAAAGCTAACCCTAAACCTAACTATAATGCTAACCCTAACCCTAAACCCTAACTCTAACCCTAAAACTAAACCCTAACCCTAACCCCTAACCATAACCATAACCCTAACCCTAAACATAACCCTATCCCTAACCCTAACCCTAACCTTATCCCTAACCCTAACCCTAATCCTATCCCTAACAGTAATGCAAACCCTATCCCTAAAAACCTTAACCATAACCCTAACCCTAACCCTAACACTAACCCTAACACTAAACATAACCCTAACCCTAACCCTAACACTAACCCTAATCTAAACTTAACCCTAACCAAAACCCTAACCCTAACCATAACCATAAACCTACCCATAACACTAACAAGTAACCAGTAACCAGTAACACTAACCAGAAACCTGTAACGAGTAACCCTAACCCTTACACTAACGCTAAACCAGACCCAAACCATAAACCTAATCCTAATCCTAAGCCTAAACCGAACCCTAACCGGTAACCAGTAACCAGTAACTCTAACCAGTAACCAGTAACACTAACCAGTAACCAATAATCATAAAATGTAAGACTAACCCTAGCCAATAACCAGTAACCAGTAAACAATAAACAGTAAATAGTACACCTAACCAGTAACCAGTAACCTGTACCCGAACCAGTAAAGAGTAATCATGAAACATAACCATAAACCTAACCCTAAGCAATACCGTAACCCTAACACTAACCATAAATATAACCCTAAAGCTAAACCTAACCCTAACCCCAACCCTAACGCTAACCCTAATCCTGACCCTAACACTTGCCCTAACCTTGACCCTAACGATAACGCTAACCCTAACCAGTAACCAGTAACCACTAACCAGTAACCCTATCCACAAACCAGTAATCATAAACCATAACCCTAACCCTAATATTAATCCTATCGCTAACGCTTACCCTTACCCTAACACCAACCCTAACAATAACCCTAACGCTAACACTAACCCTACCTATAACACAAACCCCAACCTTAATCCTAAACCTAGCCCTAACCCTAACCTTAACCATAATGCTAAACCTAACACAAACCCTAACCCAAACACTAATGCTAAACCTAAGCCTAACCCTAAACCTAACCCTAAACCCTACCTCTAAACCTAACACTAAACCCTAAACACAACCCTAACCCCTAACCATAACACTAACCCTAACCGTAAAACTAATCCTAAAACTAACGAAAATCCTAACCCTAAAAACCTTAACCCTAACCCTAACACCCTAAACCTAACCTTAACCATTGCCCTAACACTAACCCTAACCTAACCTTAACACCCAAATCCTAACCCTAAACCAAACCCTAAACCTAACCCTGAACCTAACCCTAACCCTAAACCTAACCAGTAACCAGTAACCCTAACCAATAACCAGTAATCATAAAACATAACCCTAAACCTAATCCTAATACTAATTCTAACCCTACCCCTAACCCTAAAAATTAACCAGAAACCGGTAACCAGTAATCCTAACCAGTACCCAGTAACGAGTAACCCTAAGCAGTAACCAGTAATCATAAAAAATAAAGTTAACCCTAATCCTAAACCTAAGCCTAAACCTAACCCTAACCCTCACGCTAACCCTAATCCTAAAGCTAACCATAAACCTAACACCAACCCTAACCCTAACCCTAACGTTATCCCTAACCCTAACACTAACACTAATTCTAAACCTTAGCTTAATCCTAACACTAGGACTAATGCTAACCCTAACCCTAACCCTAAACCTAAAGCTAACCCTAAACCTAACTATAAAGCTAACCCTAACCCTAACGCTAACCTTAAACCCTAACTCTAAGCCTAACACTAAACCCTAACCCTAACCCCTAACCATAACCATAACTCTAACCCTAACCCTAACCCTAACCCTAACCTTAACCATAACCCTAAATCTATCCCTAACAGTAACACAAACCCTATCCCTAAAAATCTTAACCATAACCCTAACACTAACCCTAAACCTAACCATAACCCTAAACCTAATCCTAACCCTAACCCTAACACTAACCCTAATCTAAACTTAACCCTAACCAAAACCCTAACCCTAACCATAACCATAAACCTACCCATAACACTAACAAGTAACCAGTAACACTAACCAGTAACCTGTAACGAGTAACCCTAACCCTTACACTAACGCTAAACCAGACTCAAACCCTAAACCTAACCCTAATCCTAAGCCTAAACCGAACCCTATCCGGTAACCAGTAACCAGTAACTCTAACCAGTAACCAGTAACACTAACCAGTAACCAATAATCATAAAATGTAAGACTAACCCTAGCCAATAACCAGTAACCAGTAACCAATAAACAGTAAATAGTATACCTAACCAGTAACCAGTAACCTGTACCTGAACCAGTAACGAGTAATCATGAAACATAACCGTAACCCTAACCCTAAGTAATACCCTAACCCTAACACTAACCATGAATATAACCCTAAAGCTAAACTTAACCCTAACCATAATCCTAACCAAAACACTTGCCCTAACACTAACCCTAACGCTAACGCTAACACTAACCATAACCAGTAATCAGTAACCACTAACCAGTAACCCTAACAAGTAACCAGTAACCCTATCCAGAAACCAGTATTCATAAACCATAACCCTAACCCTAAACCTAACCCTAATATTAACCCTTACTCTAACCCCAACCCTAACACTAACCCTAATGCTAACCCTAAGTATAACACTAACCCTAACCTTAATCCTAAACCTAGCCCTAACCCTAACCCTAACCCTAACCCTAATGCTAAACCTAACACCAACCCTAACCCTAACACTAATGCTAAACCTAAACCTAACCCTAAACCTAACCCTAAACCTAACCCTAAACCTAACCCTAACCCTAAACCCTACCATTAAGCCTAACACTAAACCCTAAACATAACCCTAACCCCTATCCATAACACTAACCCTAACTGTAAAACTACCCTAAAACTTACGAAAACCCTATCCCTAAAAACCTTAACCCTAACCCTAACACCCTAAACCTAACCTTAACCATTGCCCTAACAATAACCCTAACCCTAACCTTAACCCTAACCCAAACCTTAACACTAAACCAAACCCTAATCCCAACCCTAAACCTAACCAGTAACCAGTAACCCTAACCAGTAACGAGTAATCATAAAACCTAACCCTAAACCTAACCCTAATACTAAACCTAACCCTAAAAATTAACCAGTCATTGGTAACCAGTAATCCTAACCAGTAACCTGTAACGAGTAACCCTAGGCAGTAACCAGTAATTATAAAAAATAAACTTAACCCTAATCCTAAACCTAAGACTAAACCTCACCCTAACCCTCACAGTAACCCTAATCCTAAACCTAACCATAAACCTAACACCAACCCTAACCCTAACCCTAATGTTATCCCTAACCCTAACTCTAACCTAACCCTAAACCTTACCTTAATCCTAACACTAGGCCTAATGCTAACTCTAACCCTAAACCTAAAGCTAACCATAAACCTAACTATAAAGCTAACCCTAACCCTAACGCTAACCTTAACCCTAACCTTAACCCTAACCCTAACCCTAAATCTATCCCTAAAAGTAACGCACACCCTATCCCTAAAAAACTTAACCATAACCCTAACACTAACCCTTAACCTAACCCTAACCCTAACCCTAAACCTAACCCTAATCCTAATCCTAACACTAACCCTAACCATAACCATAACCATAAAACGAACCCAAACCCTAACACTAACCATAACCATAACCCTACCCCTAACACTAACAAGTAACCAGTAACCAGTAACCCTAACCAGTAACCGGTAACGAGTAACCCTAACCATTACACTAAGGCTAAACCAGGCCCTAACCCTAATAACACTAATCTTAAGCCTAACCCTATCCTTAACCGGTAACCAGTAACCCATAACTCTAACCAGTAACCAGTAATTATAAAACATAAGACTAACCCTAACCAGTAACAGTAACCAATAAACAGTAAAAAGTACATCTAACCAGTAACCAGTACCCGAACCAGTAACCAGTAATCATGAAACATAACCCTAAACCTAACCCTAAGCCACACGCTAACCCTAACACTAACCGTAAATATAACCATAAAGCTAAACCTAATCCTAACACTAACCCTAATACTAACCCTAATCCTAACCCTAACACTTGCCCTAACCCTGACCCTAACCCTAAAGCTAATGCTAACTGTAACCCTAACCATAACCAGTATCCAGTAACCAATAACCAGTAACCCTAACCAGTAACCAGAAACCCTAACCAGAAACCAGTAATCATAAACCCTAACCCTAACCCTAACCTAACCCTAACCTTAAACCTATCGCTAACGCTTACCCTTACCCTAACTCCAACCCTAACCCTAACCATAACGCTAATGCTAACCCTAAACATAACACTAACCCTAACCTTAATCCTAAACCTAACCCTAACCCTAACCAGTAACCACAAACCAGTAACCTTTAAAATGTAACCAGCAACCCTAACCAGTAACCAGTAAGCCGAAACCCTAACCAATAACCAGTAACATAAAACATAACCCTAAACCCAAACCTATCCCTAACCGTAAGGCTTACCCTAATGCTAACCCTAGCGCTAACGCTAACCCTAAACCTAAACCTAATGCTACCCCTAACACAAAACCTAACTCGAACCCTAACACTAACCCTAATCCACAACATAACAATAACGATAACCCTAACACTAACCATAACGCAAACCCTAATCCTGAACCTAATTCTAACCCTAACCAGTAACCAGTAACCAGGAACCAGAAACCCTAACCAGTAACCAGTAACCAGGAACCAGAAACCCTAACCAGTCACCAGGAACCAGTAACCGTAACCAGTAACCATAAAGCATATCCCTTAACGTAACCCTAACCCTAAACCAAATTGTAAACCTTAACCTAACCCTAACCCTAACGGGAACCCCAACCCTTAAGCTAACACAAACCCTAACGCTAACACTATCCCTAACCCTAAACCTAACCCTAACCCAAAGCCTAACCCTAACCCAAACACTCACCCTAACCCTAACCCTAACCCTAACCCTAACCCTAACTCTATACCTAAACCTAACCCTAACCCTAACCATAAACCTTACCGTAACACTAACCCTAACGCTAAACCTACCCAAACCAAACCCTAACCCTAACCCTAACGCTAACGCTAAACTTACCCTAATCCTAACACTAATCCTAATCTTAACCCTAACCGTAATATTAACCCTAACCCTAACCCTAATGCTAACACTAATCCTAACCCTAAACCTAAACCTAAAACTAACCTAACCCTAAACCTAATGCTAACCCTAACACTAACCCTAAACATAACCCTAACCCTAAACCTAACCCTAAACCTAACACTAACACTAACCCTAAACCCTAACTCTAAACCTAAAGGTAACCCTGACCGTAAAGGTAACCCTAACCCTAAACCTAAACCTAACACTAACACTAACCCTAACCCTAACTCTAAAACTAAACCTAACCCTAACCCTAAACCTAACACTTAATCTAACCCTAACCCTAACCCTAACGCTAACCCTAAACTTAACCCTAACCCTAACCAGAAACCTGTAATGAGTACCCCTAGGCAGTATCCAGTAATCATAAAAACCTTAACAGTAAACCTAAACCTAACCCTAACCCTAACCCTAATCCTAATCCTAACCCTAACCCTAACCCTAACCCTAACCCTAACCCTAACCCTAACCCTAACCCTAACGCTAACCCTAACCCTAAACCTAACCCTAACACTATCACTAACCCTAACCCTTACCCAAACGCTAACCCTAACACTAACCATTAACCAGTAACCAGTAAGCTGTAACCCTAACCAGTAAATTGTAACCAGTACCCTAACCAGTAACCAGTAATCATAAAACATAACCCTAACGATTACCCTAACCCTAACGCTAACCCTAATCCTAACCTTAACGCTAAACATAACCCTAACCCTAATGCTAGTGTTAAACTGAACCCTAACCCTAACTTTAATCCTAATCCTAACCCTTACCCTAATGCTAACCCTAACCCTAACCGTAACCCTAACCCTAACTCTAAGGCTAATACTCACTTTAACCCTCAACCTAAACCGAGCCATATCCCTAACCCTAACCAGTAACCAGTAACCAGTTACCCTCACCAGTAACTAGTAACCCAGAGCAGTAAACAGTAATCATAAAACATAAAACAAACCCTAACCCTAACCATTAACCAGTAACCAATAAACAGTAAAAAGTACACCTAACCAGTAACCAGTACCTGAGCAGTAACCAGTAATCATAAAACATAACCCTAAATCTAACCCTAACCCTAAACCTAACAACAACCCTAACCCACACCCTAAACCTAACCCTAACAATGACCATAACCATAACACTAAAGCTAACCCTAACCCTAACCAAAACCCTAAAGATAACCAGTTACCAGTAACCTTAACCAGTCACAAGTAACCAGTAACCCTACCACTAACCAGTAATCATGAAATATAACCCTTAACCTAACCCTAACCGTAAACCTAACCCTAAACCTAAGGCGAACCCTAACACTAAACCTAACTCTAACCAGTAACCAGTAACCAGTAACCCTAACCAGTAACCAATATCCCTAACACTAACCCTAACCCTAACCCTAACCCAGTAACCCGAACCAGTAACCAGTAATCATAAAACATAACCGTAACCGTAACCGTAACTGTAACCCTAACCCTAACCCTAACCATAAAAGTAACCCTATCCCTAACCCTACCCCTAACCCTTACCCTAACCCTAAAGCTAACCCTCGTCCTAAACTCAACCCTAAACCAAAACCTAACCCTAACGCTAACGCTAAACGTAATCCTAAACCTAACCCTAACCCTAATCCTAACCCTAACCCTAATGCTAAACCTAACCCTAACCCTAACCCTAAACCTAAACATAACCCTAACCCTAAACCTAACCGGTAACCCGTAAACAGTAACCAGTAACCCTAACCAGAAAACAGTAACAGATAATCCTAACCAGTAACCAGTAATCATAAAACATAAGACTGACCCTAACCCTAACGAGTAACCAGTAACCAGTAACATATAAACAGTAAATTGTATACCTAACCATTAACCAGTAACCAGAACCTGAACCAATAACCAGTAATCATAAAACATAAACCTAACCCTAACCAGTAACCGCTAACCAGTAGCCAGTAAACTGTAAACAGTAACCCTAACTAGTAACCAGTAAGCAGTAACCCTAACCAGTAACCAGTAAGCATAAAACATAACCCTAAACCTAACCCTAACACTAACCCTAACCCTGATACTAACCCTAACTCTAACCCTAACCCTAACGCTAAGGCTAACGCTAACCCTAACCTTAACCCTAAACCTAAACCTAACGCTAGTCCTAACACTAAACCTAACCATAACCCAAACACTAACCCTAACCCTCACCATAACACTAACAATAACCCTAACACTAACCCTATACCTAACAATAATGCTAACCCAAATCCTAACCCTCATTCTAACCATATCCAGTAAACAGGAACCAGTAACCCTAACCAGTCACCAGTAACAAGTAACCGTAACCAGTAACCAGTAATCATAAAATATAACCCTTACCCTAACCATAATGCTAAACCAAACCCTAACCATAAACCTAACACTAACCCTAAGCCTAACACTAACCAGTAACCAGAAACCAGCAAGTGGTAACCCTAACCAGCAAGCAGTAACCAATAACCCTAACCAGTAAGCAGTAATTATAAAACATAATCCTAAACCTAACTCTAACCTGTAACCAGTAACCTATAAGCAGTAAACATTAACCAGTATACCTACCCAGTAACAAGTAACCAGTAACCCCAACCAATAAACAGTAATCATAAAACATAACCCTAACCCTAAACGTAACCCCTAATTATAACACTAACCCTAACCCTAAACCTAACACTAACCCTAACGCTAATCCTGACCTTAACCCTAAACCTCACCATATCCCTAAAACTAACCCGTAACCAGTAACCAATAACCAGTAAAATTAACCAGTAACTAGTAACAAGTAACCATAACTAGTAACCAGTAATCATAAAACATACCACTAACCCTAATCAGTAACCAGGATTCAATAGCCAGTAACCAGTAACAAGTAACAAGTACTCCTAAACAGTAACCAGTAACTAGTAACCCTAATCAGTAACCAGTAATCATAAAACATAATAAACCTAACCCTAACCCTAACCCTAAAGCTAACCCTTACACTAACCCTAACACAAACCATAACCAGGAACCAGTAACCAGGAACCAATAACCCTAACCAGTAACCAATAACAGATAACCCTATCCAGTAACCTGTAATCATAATACATAACCCTAACCCCAACCCTAACCCTAATCCTAACACACACCCTAACCCTAACCCTAACACAAACCCTAACACTAACCCGTAACCAGTAACCCTAACCAGTAACCAGTAACCAGTAACTCTAAATAATAACCAGTAATCATAAAACATAACTCTAACCATAAACCTAAACCTAAGATGTAATCAGTAACCAGTAACACTAACCAGTAACCAGTAACCCTAATCCTTAACCAGTAATCAAAAATATACCCCGAATGTTAACCCTAACACTAACCCTAACCCTAGGGTTAGGGTTCGGGTTACTGTTTACTGGTTAGTGTTTAGAGTTACTGGTTACTAATTACATTTTAGGGTTAGGGTTAGGGTTAAGTTTTATGATTACTGATTACTGGTAAGGGTTACTGATTACTGGTTAGGGTTAGGGTTGGGTTTGGGTTAGGGTTAGCGTTAGGGTTAGGGTTAGGGTTAGCATTAGGGTTAGGGTTATGGTTATGGTTAGGGTTAGGGTTAGGCTTAGGATTAGGTTTAGGGTTAGCGTTAGGGTTAGGGTTAGGGTTTGGGTTAGGGTTAGACTTAGATTTAGGTTTATGTGCTTTGATTACAGGTCACTTGTTAGGGTTACTGGTTACATGTTAGGGTTAGGCTTAGGGTTAGGGTTTGAGTTAGGATTATGTTTTATGATTACTAGATACTGGTTAGGGTTACTGGTTACTGGTTAGGGTTAGGGTTAGGATTAGGGTTAGGGTTTTCGGGATAGGATTAGGGTTAGGGTTAGGGATAGGTTTAGGGTTAGGGTTAGAGTTAGGGTTTGGTTAAGATTAGGGTTAGGGTTAGGGTTATGGTTATGGTTAGGGTTAGAGTTGGGATTAAAGTTAGGCTTAGGGTTACTGTTAGCGTTAGGTTTAGATTTAGGGTTAGCATTAGGGTTAAGGTTAAGGATAGGGTTAGCATTAGGTTTAGGGTTAGTGTTTGGGTTAGGGATAGGTTTATGGTTAGGGTTAAAAATACTTTTATGATAAAGGTTAGGTTTAGGGTTAGCATTAGTTTTAGGGTTAGGTTTAGGTTTAGGGTTAGGCTTAGAATTAGGAGTAGATTTAGCGTTAGGTTTAGTTTTAGGGTTAGGGTTAGGTTTAGGGTTAGGTTTAGGATTAGGGTTAGTGTTAGGGTTAGGGTTAACGTTAGGCTTAGGGTTAGGGATTGGGTTAGCATTTGGCTTAGGGTTAGTGTTATGGTAAGGTTTAGGGTTGGGGTTAGGGTTAGTTTTAGGTTTAATTTTAGGGTTACGTTCAGGGTTAGGTTTAGGTTTAGGGTTAGGGTTAGGGTTCAGGTTAGGTTTAGGGTTAGGTTTAGCATTAGGGTTAGGGTTGAGTTTGGGTTAGGGTTAGCGTTAGGTTAGGGTGAGTGTTACGGTAAGGGTTAGGTTCATGGTTAGGGTTAGATTTAGGTTTAGAGTTAGGGTTAGGGTCAGGTTTAGGGTTAGGGTTAGAGTTAGGGTTAGGTTAAGATTAGGGTTAGGGTTAGGATTAGGATTAGGGTTAGAGTTAGGGTTAGGGTTAGGTTTAGGGTTAGCATTAGGGTTAGGGTTATTGTTTCGGTAAGGTTTAGGGTTAGATTTAGGGTTAGGTTTAGGTTTAGAGTTAGCTTTAGGGTTAGGTTTAGTGTTAGGTTTAGGGTTAAGGTTAGCGTTCGGGTTAAGGTTAGGGTTAGGGTTAAGGTTAGTGTTAGCGTTAGGGTTAGAGTTAAATTTAGCGTTATGGTAAGTGTTAGGATTAGTTTTAGGCTTAGGGTTAGCGTTAGGGTAGGTTTGGGTTTGGGTTAGGGTTATCGTTAGGGTTAGGTTTAGTGTTAGTGTAAGGGTTAGGGTTAGGTTTAGAGTTTGGGTTATCGTTAGGGTTAGGGTTAAGGTTAGCGTTAGGGTTAGGTTATGGTTAGGTTTAGCGTTAGGGTTAGGATATGCATTAGGATTAGCTTTAGGGATAGCATTAGGTTTAGGGTTGGTGTTAGGGTTAAGGTTATTTTTAATGATTACCGATTACTGCTTAGGGTTACTGGTTACTGGTTAGGGTTACCGGTTAGTGGTTCCTGGTTACTGGTTAGGGTTAAGGTTATGTATAGGGTTAGGATTAGGGTTAGGATTAGCCTTAAGTTTAGGGTTAGGGTTAGGGGCTAGGTTTAGGTTTAGTGTTATGTTTAGGGTTAGCTTTAGGATTAGAGTTGGTTTGCATTAGGGTTAAGATTAGGTTTAGGGTTAAGGTTAGGGTTAGTGTTAGGGTTAGGGTTAAGTTTAGCGTTATTGGTAGGGTTAGGTTTAGGGTTAGTGTTAGCGTTAGGGTTAGGTTTAGTGTTAGGGTAAGGGTTAGGTTTAGGTTTAGGGTTAGGTTCAATTTTAGTTTTAGGGTTAGTGTTAGGTTTAGAGATAGGTTTAGAGTTAGGGTTAGGTTAGGGTTATGGTTAGGGTTAGGTTTAGGCTTAGGGTTAGGGTTTGAGTTAGGGTTACAGTTACGGATATGTTTTATGATTACTGGTTACTGGTTAGTGTTATTGGGTTAGTGTTTGTGTTAGGGTCACGTTTAGTGTTATGGTTAGGGTTATGGTTACGGTTATGTGTTATGATTACTGGTTACTGGTTAGGGTTACTGGGTTAGGGTCAGGTTTAGGGTTAGGTTTAGGGTTATTGTGTGGGTTAGCATTTGGGTTATGTTTATGATTACTGGTTAAGGGTTAAGTTTATTGGTTAATGATTAATGTTTAGAGTTACTGGTTACTGATTACATCTTAGGGTTACGTTTATGGTTAGGGTTATGTTTTATGATTACTAGTTACTGGTGAGGGTTACTGGTTACTGGTTAGGGTTACCGGTTACTGGTTACGGGTTAGGGTTAGGGTTTGTGTTAGGGTTAGCTTTAGGGTTAGGTATAGGGTTAGGTTTAGTGTTAGGTTTAGGGTTAGCATTAGGGTTGGGGTTATGTTTTATGATTACTGGTTACTGGTTAGTTTTACTGGTTACTGCTTAGGTTTAGGTTCAGGTTTAGGTTTAGTGTTAGTGTTAGCATTAGGTTTAGGGTTAGGGTTAGGGTTAGGTTTAGGGATAGCATTAGGGTTTGTGTTAGGGTTTCGGTTAAGGTTATTTTTTATGATTACTGGTTACTGCTTAGGGTTCCTAGTTAATGGTTACTGGTTAGGGTTACTGGTTAGTGTTTCCTGGTTAATGTTTAGGGTTAGGGTTAGGATTATGATTAGGGTAAATGTTAGAGATAGGGTTAGGATTAGCGTTAGCATTAGGGTTAGGGTTAGGGTTAGGTTTTAAGTTAGGGTTAGGGTTAGCATTACGGTTAGGGTTAGGGTGAGTGTTAGGGATAGGTTTATGGTTAGAGTGAGGGTTATCGTTTGGGTTAGTGTTTGGGTAAGCTTTTGGGTTAGGTTTAGGGTTAGGGTTAGCGCTAGGGTTAGGGTCAGTGTTAGGTTTAGGGTTAGTGTTTGTTTTAGGGTTAGGGTTAAGGTTAGGGTTAGGGTTAAGGATAGCGTTAGGGTTAGTGTTAGGGTTAGGGTTAGGTTTAGGGTTAGTGTTAAAGTTAGGATTAGGTTTCAGATTAGGGTATGTGTTAGGGTTACGGTTAGGGTTAGATTTAGTGTCAGGTTTAGGGTTAGGGTTATTGTTCGGGTTATGTTTTATGATTACTGGTTACTGGTTCGGGTACTGGCTACTAGTTACTGGTTAGGTACAGTATTTAATGTTTATTGTTTTCTGGTTACTGTTTACTGGTTAAGGTAGGGTTATTCTTATGTTTTATGATTACTGATTCCTGGATAAGGTTACTGGTTACTGGTTAGGGTTACTGGTTACTGGTTAGTCTTAGTCTTAAGTTTAGGTTTAGGTTTAGGGTTAGGGTTAGTGTTAGGGTTAGGTTTAAAGTTAGGTTTAGTTTTAGCGTTAGGGTTAGGTTTGGTATTAGGGTTAGGGTTAGGGTGTGGGTTAGGGTTAGGTTTAGGTTTAGCGTTAGGGTTAGGTTTTAAGTTAGGGTTAGGGTTAGCATTACGGTTAGGTTTAGGATTAAGGTTAAGTTTAAATTTAAGGTTAGTTTTAGGGTTATGTTTATGATTAGTGGTTAAGTGTTAGGTTTACTGGTTACTAGTTCGTGTTTAGAGTTACTGGTTACTGAGTACATCTTAGCGTGAGGGTTAGGGTTAAGGATATGTTTTATGACTACTGGTTACTGGTTAGCATTACTGGTTACTGGTTATGGTTAGGATTGTGTTTGGGTTTGGGTTAGGGTTAGGGATAGGGTTAGGGTTAGGGTTAAGGTTAGGGTTGGGGTTAGGGTTAGTGTTAGGGTTATGGTTACGGTTAGGGTTATGGTTAGGCTTAGGGTTATGTTTATGTTTAACGTTAGGGTTAGGGTTAGAGTTAGGTTTAGGGTTAGGGTAAAGGTTATTATTTATGATTATTGGTTACTGCTTAGGGTTACTGGTTAATGGTTATTGGTTAGGGTTACTGGTTAGTGGCTTTTGGTTACTGGTTAGGGTTAGGGTTAAAATTAGGGTTAGAGTTAGATTTAGGTTTATGTGTTATGATCACAGGTTACTGGTTAGGGTTACTGGTTACTGGTTACAGATTATGGTTACTTTTAGTGTTAGGGTTAAAGTTAGGGATAGGTTTAGGTTTAGGTTTATTGTTAGGGTTAGCGTTAGGGTTAGGGTTAATTTTAGGATTAGGGTTAGCTTCAGGGTTAGGGTTAGTGTTAGGGTTAGGTAAGGGTTAGGTTTAAGGTTATTTTTTATGATTACTTGTTACTGCTAAGGGTTACTTGTTACAGGTTACTGGTTAGGGTTACTGGTTACTGGTTACTTTTTAGGGATAGGGTTAGGGTTGGTGATAGGGTTAGGATTATGTTTTATGATTACAAGTTACTAGTTAAGGTTACTGGTTACTGGTTAGTTTTAGGGTTAGGGTTAGCATTAGGGTTAGATTTGGGTTGGGTTAAGGTTAGCGTTAGGGTTAGGGTCAGTGTAAGGTTTAGGTTTAGGGTTAGGGTTAGGTTTAGGTTTAGAGTTAGGGTTAGGGTCAGGTTTAGGGTTAGGGTTAGGTTAAGGTTAGGGTTAGTGTTAGGGTTACGATTAAGGTTATGGTTAGGGTTAGGCTTAGCGTTAGGGTTAGGTTTAGGGTTGGGGTTATGTTTTATGATTACTGGTTACTGGTTAGTTTTACTGGTTACTGGTTAGGTTTAGGGTTAGGGTTTGTGTTAGGGATAGAGTTAGGTTTAATTTTAGGTTTACAGTTAGGTTAGGTTTAGGTTTAGATTTTGGGTTAGGGTTAGGGTTGTGGTTAGGGTTTTTAGGGATAGCGTTAGGGTTAGTGATAGGTTTAGTTTTAGGGTTACGGTTAGAATTAAGGATAGGGTTAGGGTTAGGTTTAGGGTTAGGGTTAGGTTTAGTGTTAGGGTTAGCGTTATGGATAGGGATAGGTTTAGGGTTACAATTACAGTTAAGGTTAGTGTTAGGGTTAGGGTTAGGTGTTGAAACAGGAGTGCTGGGGCTGCGTCACCAGCACCCCGGACACCTGCTAGCTCATGCCTGAAATAACAACACACAAATTGTATTCTTTTGAATACTGCTTGCCCATTATATCTAGCCTCTTCTCGGCTAACTCTCGTACCTGGACTAGCCCATTTCTAATAATGTGTGTAAGCACCCCAAGGTGCGCTTACAGGGAAGTTTCTACCCTACGTACATCCTGGGTCAGAGCTGCCTGGCAGAGGGGAGCCTGGCATTTCTGATCCAGAGAGCAGAGCTGTCAAGTCTTTCTGAGGGTTAGGGTTAGGGTTAAAGTTAGGGTTAGGGTTAGGGTTAGGGTTAGGGTAAGGCTTAGCGTTAGCATTAGCGTTAGGGTTAGCTTTAGTGTTAGCATTAGCGTTAGGGTTAGAGTTACGGTAAGGGTTAGGTTTAGGTTTAGGGTTAACGTTAAGGTTAGGGTTTGGGTTAGGGTTTGGGATAGGGTTAGTGTTGGCATTAGAGTTATGGTTAAGGTTAGGGTTAGGGTGTGTGTTAGGGTTAGGGTTAGGGTTAGGGTTAGGGGTTAGGGTTAGGGTTATGTTTTATGATTACTGGTTACTGGTTTCGGTTACTGATTACTGGTTAGGGTTAATGGTTAGTGGTTACTGTTTATTGGTCAGGATTAGGATTAGGGTTAGTGTTAGTGTTAGGGTTATTGTTAGGTTTAGGTTTAGCATTAGCATTAGGTTTAGGGTTAGGTTTAGGGTAAGGGTTAGGGTTAGGGTTAGCGTTAAGGTTAGGGTTAGGGAAAGGTTTAGTGTTAGCGTTAGAGTTATGGTTATGGTTAGAGCTAGGGTTAGGCTGTGGATTAGGTTTAGGGTTAGGATTAGGGTTATGGGTAGCATTAGGTTTAGGGTTAGGGTTAGGGTTACGGTTAGGGTTATGTTTTATGGTTACTGGTTAGGCTTACTGGGTTAGGGTTAGGGTTAGGGTTAGGTTTAGGGTTAGCGTTAGGGTTAGGGTAAGGGTTAGGGTTAGTGTTAGGGTAGGGTTAGGGTTATGGTTAGGATTACGTTTAGAAATAGGTTTAGGGTTAGGTTTAGGGTTAGTGTTAGAGTTAGGGGTAAGGTTTAGGGTTAGTGTTAGCGTTAGGGTTTGGGTTTGGATTAGGGTTAGGTTTAGGGTTAGCATTGGGGTTGGATTTAGAGTTAGGGTTAGGGTTTGCGTTAGGGTTATGTTTATGATTACTTGTTAAGGGTTAGGGTTACTGGTTACTGGTTACTGGTTAGAGTTACTTGTTACTGATTACATCTTATGTTTAGAGTTAGTGTTATGTTTGTGTTTGTTTTAGGGTTAGCGTTAGGGTTAGGTTTAGGTTTGGGTTTGTTTTAGGGTTAGCGTTATGGTTAGGTTTAGGGTTAGTTTTAGGGTTAGGATTGGGGTTAGGGTTAGGTTTAAGGTGTGGGTTAGGGTTAGAGTTAGGGTTATGTTTTATGTTTACAGGTTACTGGTAGGGTTTCTGGTTATTTTTACTGGATAGGGTTACTGTTTATTGGTTACTGCTTATTGGTTAGGGTTAGGGTTAGGTTTAGAGTTAGGGTTAGTGTTATGGTTAGGGTTAGGGTCAGGGTTAGGGTTGGGTTTGAGTTAGGGTTAGGGTAAGGGTTAGGCTTAAGGTGTTGGTTAGGTTTAGGGTTAGCGTTATGGTTAGGGTTACTGTTATGTTTTATGATTACAGGTTACTGGTTAGTATTAGTGGTTACTGGTTACTGGATAGGGTTACTCTTTATTGGTTACTGCTTATTGGTTAGGGTTAGGGTTAGGTTTAGGGTTAGATTTAGGATTAGGTTTAGGGTTAGGTTTAGTGTTATGGTTAGGTTTAGGGTTAGGATTAGATTTAGTGTTAGGGTTAGTGTTAGGTTTAGGGTTAGGGTTTAAGTTAGGGTTAGGGTTAGGGTTAGCGTTAGGTTTAGGGTTAGGATTAGAGTTCGGGTTAGCATTAGGGTTCGCATTAGGGTTCGGGTTAGTGTTAGGGTTAGGGTTAGGGTTAGAATTAGGTTTATTGTTATGTTTTATGATTACTGGTTACTGATTAGGATTACTGGTTACTGGTGCCTGTTAGGAGTACTGATTACTGGTTAGGGTTAGGGTTATGTTTTATGATTACTTGTTACTAGTTAGGGTTAGTTTTAGGGTTAGGGTTAGGTTTAGGGTTTTGGGGGATAGGGTTACGGTTAGTGTTAAGGTTAGGGTTAGGTTTAGCGTTACGGTTAAGGTTAGAGATAATGTAAGAGTAGGGATTGAAATAGGAGCAGTCGGGCTGTGTCCTCAGCACTCATGACACCTACTATCTTATGCCAGAAATAACAACACACAAATTGTATTATATTAAACACTGCTTGCCCATTATATCTAGCCTCTTCTCGGCAAACTTTTGCACCTGGACTAGCCCATTTCTAATAATGTCTGTAAGCACCCCAAGGTGCGATTACTGGGAAGATTCTAGCCTACGTCCATCCTGGTTCGGAGCTGCCTGGGAGAGCGGAGACTGGCATCTCTGTGCCAGAGAGCAGAGCTGTCGAGTCTGTCTGAGGAGTCTTACCTCACTTCCGCTTCCTCCTGTTTACTCCTCGCAACTATGTTTTAACCTATCAGGGCAAGCAGTTTCTTCATTTAATTAACCAATAAAATCAACAGATTGATATATGACACTCCCACATCAGTTAGGCTTAGCATTAGGTTTAGGGTTAGTGTTAGGTTTAGAATTAGGGTTTGGGTTAGGGTTAGGTTTATGTTTTGTGATTACTGGATACTGGTTAGCGTTACTGGTTACTGGGTAGTTGTTAGGGTGCCTGGTTAGTGGTTACTGGTTACTGGTCAGGGTTAGAGTTATGGTTAGGTTTAGTGTTAGGGTTAGGGTTACTGTTATGGATAGGGTGTTGGTTAGGGTTAGACTTAGGGTTAGGTTTAGGGTTAGGGTTCGGGTTGGGTTTGGGTTAGGTTAGCCTTGGCTTAGGGTTGGGGTTCGGTTTCGGTTTAGCATTATTGTAGTGTTAGCATTAGGCATAAAGTTAGGGTTAAAGTTAGGTTTAGCATTAGCGTTAGGGTTAGGGTTAGGATTAAGGTTAAGTTTAGGGTTAAGTTTAGGGTTAGGGTTAGTGTTAGTGTTAGTGTTAGGGTTAGGTTTAGGGTTAGGGTTAGGTTTAGGGTTAGGGTTAGGGTTAGGGTTATGCTTACGATTATGTTGTTAATTTGGGCATGAGTTAGCAGTCGACCGGTGTGCTGGGGATGCAGCGCCCTGCTCCTATTTCAACACCTAACCCAAAACCTAACCCTAACCCTAACCCTAAACCTAACCATAGCCCTAACCAGTAACCAGTAATCCTAACCAGTACCCCAAACCAGTAACCAGTAATCATAAATCATAACAATAATCCTAACTCTAACCCTAACGCTAAACCTAAACATTAACCTAACACTAAACCTAACCATAACCCTAACCCTAATTTTAAACTTAAGCTAAACCTAAACCTAACCCTAACCCTAACCATAACCCTAACCGTAACAATAACCACAAACCTAACCCTAACCCTAAACCTAACCATAATCCTAAACCCATAGCAAAACCTAACCCTAACCCTAACCCTAACCCTAACCCTAAACCTAACACTAAACCTAACCAGTAAACAGGTACCCTAACCAGTAAGCAGTAATCATAAAACATAACCCTAACCCTAACACTAAGTCTAACCCTAACAATAACCAGTAACCAGTAACCCTAACCAGTACCAATAATCATAAAACATAACCCTAAACCTAATCCTAACCAGTAATCAGTAACCAATACCCAGTAACAATTAACCAGTAAAACTAACTAGTAACCAGTAACCAGTAACAACAATCAGTAATCAGTAATCATAAAACACAACCTTAACACTAAACCTAACCCTAACCCTAACCCTAACTGTAACCATCACCCTAACACTATCCCTAACACTAACCCTAACTTTAAACCTAACCCTAACACTAAACCTAACCATATCCCTAACCCTAACCCTAATCCTAACTCAAACAACTAACCAGTAACCAAAAACCAGTAACCCTACCAGGATCCAGTAATTGTAAAACAACCCTAACTGTAACCATAAAACTAACCCTAACACTACCTCTAACTGATGTGGGAGTGTCATATATCAATCTGTTGATTTCATTGGTTAATTAAATAAAGAAACTGCTTGCCCTAATATATTAAAACATAGGTGCGAGGAGTAAACAGGAGGAAGAGGAAGTGAGGTCAGACTCCTCAGACAGACTCGACAGCTCTGTTCTCTGGTGCAGAGACGCCAGGATCCGCTCTCCCAGGAAGCTCGAACCCAGGATGGAACTAGGCTCGAATCTTTCTGGTAAGCACAGCTTGGGGTGCTTACAAACATTATTAGAAATGGGCTAGCCCAAGTGAGAGAGTTAGCCGAGAAGAGGCTAGATATAATGGGCAAACAGTGTTTAAAATAATACAATTTGTGTGTTGTTATTTCAGGCAAGAGCTAGCAGGCAGCTGGGGAGCTGTGAACGCATCTCCAGCGCTCCTATTTCAACACTTACCCAAACCACACACTAACCCTAATTGAAACCATAAGCCTAACCCTAATCCTATCCCTAACGCTAACCCTAACATTAAACCTAACCCTAATCCTAAACCTAACCCTTACCCTAACGCTAACCCTAAAGCAAACCCAACCCTAACCCTAAACCTAACGTAATTTTAACCCTAACCCTAAAAGAAACCCTAATCCTAACCTGTAACCAGTAACTTGTAACCAGTAACCTTAACCAGTAACCAGTAACCCTAAACCAGTAACCAGTAATCATAAAACATAACCCTAACCCTAACCCTAACCGAAACCGTAAGCCTAACCCTAACCCTAACCCTATCCCTAATGCTAACCCTAACACTAAACCTAAACCTAACCCTAAAACTAACCCTAACCCTATCCTTAATTCTAACCCTAACCCTAAAATTAAACTTATCGCTAACCCTAACTCTATCCGTAAAAACCCTAACTGCAACCCTAAACCTAAATCTAATCCTAACCATAACACTAATGCTAACCCGAACCAGTAACCAGTAATCATAAAACATAATGCTAACCCTAACCTAAACCTACCTCTAACCCTAAACCAGTCACTACCACTACCACTAACCCTAACCCTAACACATTCCCTAATGCTAACCCTAACCCTAACCCAAACCCTAACGCTAATCCTAACCCTAACCCTAACTTTAAACCTACCCCTAACCCTAATGCTAACCCTAAAACTACCCTAACCCTAACCTAAACTCTCAGCCTAAACCTAACCCTAACACTTACACTAAACTATCCCTAACCCTAACCTTAAAGCAAACCCTAACCCTAAACCTAACAAGTATGAAGTAAAACTACACAGTAACCATTAATCATAAAACATAATCCTAACCTTAACCCTAACCCTAACCTTAAACCTAACGCTAACCCTAAACCTAACCCTAACCCACAACCTAAACCTAACCCTAACCATAAAACTAACGCTAACCTAACCCTAACCGAAACCCTAACACTAACCCTAACCTTAATGCTAACCCTAACCCTAAAACTAACCCTAACCCTAAGTTGCAATCAGTAACCAGTAACTCTAACCAGTAACCAGTAACCAGAAACTCTAACCCTTAACCAGTAATCATAAACGTAACCCTAATGCTAACTCTAACCCTAACCCAGTAACCCTAACCAGTAACCAGTAATCATAAAACATAACCGTAAGCGTATCTATAACCCTAACCCTAACGCTAACGCTAAACCTATTCCTAACCCTACCCTAACCCTAACCCGAATGCTAACCCAAACCCTAAACCTAACCCTAACCCAGTAAGACTAACCAGTAACCAGTAATCATAAAAATAACCCTAACCCTAACCCTAACACTAACCCTAACACTAAAGCTAAACCTAAACCTAATCTGCACCCTAACCCTAATCATAACCATAACTCTAACGCTAACCCTAACCATATCCCGAACCCTAACCCTAACACTAATGCTAACCCTAACGCTAACCCTAACACTAACCCTAATCCTAACCCTAATCCTGACCAGTAAACCGTAACCACTAACCAGTAACCCTAACCAGTAACCAGTAATCATAAAACATAACCCTAACCCTAACACTAACCCTAACTGAAACCGTAAGCCTAACCCTAACCCTATCCCTAATGCTAACCCTAACACTAAACCTAACCCTAACACTAAACCTAACCCTATCCTTAATTTTAATCCTAACCCTAAAACTAAACCTATCGCTAACCCTAACCCTATCCCAAAAAACCCTAATTGCAACCCTAAACAAAACCTAACCCTAACCCTAATGCTAACCCAAACCAGTAACCAGTAATCATAAAACATAACGCTAACCCTAACCCTAACCTAAACCTAATCCTAACCCTAAACCTGACGCTAACCCTAACACTAACCCTAACCCTAACACATACCCTAACGCTAAACCTAACCCTAACCCAAACCCTAACGCTAACCCTAACCCTAACCCTAACTTTAACCCTACCCCTAACCCTAACACTAACCCTAAACCTACCCTAACCCTAACCCAAACTCTCAGCCTAAACCTAACCCTAACTCTTACACTAAACTATACCTAACCCTAACCCAAACCCTAACCATAAACCCAACCAGTAAGAAGTAAAACTAAACAGTAACCATTAATCATAAAACATAATCCTAACCTTAACACTAACCCTATCCCTAAACCTAACGCTAACCCTAAACCTAACCCTAACCCACACCCTAAACCTAACCCTAACCATAACCATAAAACTAACGCTAACATAAGCTAATTGAAACCCTAACACTAACCCTAACCTTAACGCTAACCCTAACCCTAACACTAACTCTAACCCTAAGTTTTAATCAGTAACCAGTAACTCTAACCAGTAACCAGTAACCAGAAACCCTAACCCTTAACCAGTAATCAGAAACATAACCCTAACACTAACCCGAACCCTAACCCAAACCCAGTAACCCTAACCAGTAACCAGTAATCATAAAACATAACTGTAAGGATAACCATAACCCTAACGCTAATGCTAAATCTAACCCTAACCCTTACCCTAACCCTAATCCTAAACCTAACCCTAATGCTTACTCTAGCCCTAACTTCAACCATAACCCTAAAGCTAACCCTAAAGCTAACCCTAAACCTACACCTAACCCTAAGCCTAACCAGTAACCAGTAACCAGTAACCCTAACCAGTCACCAGTATCCCTATCTAGGAACAAGTAATCTCAAAACATAAGAATAACCCTATCCCTAACCAGTAAACAGTAACCAGTAACCAATAAACAGAAAATAGTATACCTAACCAGTAACCAGTACCCGAACCAGTAACTGCTAATCATAAAACATAACCGTAACCCTAACCCTAACCTAACCCTGACCATTCAACTAAACCTGACACTAACTCTAACACTAACTCTAACCCTAACCTAAATGCTAACCCTAAAACTAACCCTTACCCTAACCCTAACACTAACCCTAATCCTAGTAATCAGTAACCAGTGACTCTAACCAGTAACCAATAACCCTAACCCTTAACCAGTAATCATAAACATAAAACTAACGCTAACCCTAACACTAATCCTAACACTAACCCTAGCCCTAACCCTAACCAGTAACCAGTAATCATAAAAAAAACCCTAATTCTAACCATAACTCTAAACCTAACCCTAAACCTAACCCTAACCCTAACGATAACCCTAAACCTAATCTTAAACCCAACCATAACCCTACACCTACTTCTAACCTTAACCCTAACCCTAACGCTAACCCTAACTGATGTGGGAGTGTCATATATCAATCTGTTGATTTCATTGGTTAATTAAAAAGAAACGGCTTGCCCTGATAGGTTAAAACATAGGTGTAAGGAGTAAACAGGAGGAAGAGGAATTGAGGTAAGACTCCTCAGGCAGACTCGACAGCTCTGCTCTCTGAAGCAGAGACGCCAGGATCTGCTCTCACTGGCAGCTCCGACCAAGGATGCACGTAGGCTATAATCTTCCCTGTAAGCGCACCTTGGGGTGCTTATACACATTATTAGAAATGGGCTAGTACAGGTGCGAGAGTTAGCCAAGAAGAGGCTAGATATAATGGGCAAGCAGTGTTTAAAAGAATACAATTTGTGTGTTGTTATTTCGGGCATGAGCTAGCAGGTGTCCGGGGTGCTGGGGACGCAGATTGACCACTCGTATATCAATCCTTACCCTAACACTAACACTAACCTTAATCGTAACCATAACCCTAAACCTATCCCTAACCATAACCCTAACACTATCCCAAAAAGCCTAACCCTAACCCTAATCCTAAACTCTAACTCTATCCCTAAATCTAACCCTAACCCTAAACCTAACGCTAACCCTAACCCTAACACTAACCCAAACCCTAACCATGAACCTAACCCTAACCCTAAACCTAACCCAAAACCTAACCCTAACCCTAAACCTAACACTATCTCTAACACTAACCCTAAACCTAACCATTAACCAGTTACCCTAACCACTAACCAGTAATCATAAAACATAACCCTAACCCTAACTCTAACCCTAAACCTCACCCTAACCCTAAAACTAACCCATAACCAGTAACCAATAACCAGTAAAATTAACCAGTAACTAGTAACGAGTAATGCTAACTAGTAACCAGTAATAATAAAACATAACCCTAAACCTAACCAGTAACAATTAACCAATAACCAGTAACCAGTAACCAGTACTCCTATATAGTAACGAGTTACCGTATTCAGTAACCAGTAATCATAAAATATAAGAATAAATCTAACGATAACCCTAACACTAGACCTGATGCTAACCCTAACACTAACCCTAACCTTAATGCTAACCTTACACTAACCCTTATCCTAACCCTATCCCTAACACTAACGCTAACCCTAACCCTAACACTAATCCTAACCCTAAGATTTAATCAGTAACCAGTAACTCTAACCAGTAACCAGTAAACAGTAACCCTAACCCTTAACCAGTAATCATAAACATAAAACTTAGGCTAACCCTAACCCTAATACTACCCTAACACTAACCCTAACCCTAACCTTAACCCTGACCAGTAACCAGTAACTACTAACCATAACCCTAACCAGTAACCAGTAATCATTAAAAATAACCCTAATTCTAACCATAACCCTAAAACTAACCCTAAACCTAACCCTAACCCTAACGATAACCCTAAACCTAACCTTAAACCCAACCATAACCCTACACCTACCTCTAACCCTAACCCTAACCCTAACCCTAACCCTAACCCTAACCCTAACCCTAACGCTAACGCTAACGCTAACTAATGTGGGAGTGTCATATATCAATCTGTTGATTTCATTGGTTAATTAAATAAAGAAACTGCTTGCCCTGATAGTTAAAACATATGTGCGAGGAGTAAACAGGAGGAAGAGGAATTGAGGTAAGACTCCTCAGGCAGACTCGACAGCTCTGCTCTCTGAAGCAGAGATGCCAGGCTCTGCTCTCACCGGCAGCTCCGACCAAGGATGCACGTAGGCTATAATCTTCCCTGTAAGCGCACCTTGGGGTGCTTATACACATTATTAGAAATGGGCTAGTACAGGTGCGAGAGTTAGCCAAGAAGAGGCTAGATATAATGGGCAAGCAGTGTTTAAAAGAATACAATTTGTGTGTTGTTATTCTGGGCATGAGCTAGCAGGTATCCGGGGTGCTGGGAATGCAGCCCCGCCGCTCTTATTTCAACACCTAACCCTAAAACTAACACTAACCTTAACTGTAATCGTAACCCTAAATCTATCCCTAACCCTAACCCTAACCCTAACCATAAAAAGCCCAACCCTAACGCTAATTGTAAACCTAAACGTAACCCTAACCCTAACTCTAACCCTAAACCTAACGCTAACCCTAACCCTAACACTAACCTAAACCCTAACCATGAACCTAACCCTAACACTAACCCAAAACCTAACCCTAACCATAACCCTAACTCTATCTCTAACACTAACCCTAAACCTAACCATTAACCAGTTACCCTAACCACTAACCAGTAATCATAAAACATAACAATAACCCTAACTCTAACCCTAAACCTTACCCTAACCCTAAAACTAACCCGTAACCAGTAACCAATAACCAGTAAAATTAACCAGTAACGAGTAACGAGTAACGCTTACTAGTAACCAGTAATCATAAATCATAACCCTAACCCTAACCAGTAACAATGAACAAATAACCAGTAACCAGTACTTCTATACAGTTACCAGTAACCGTATTCAGTTACCAGGAATAATAAAACATAAAAATTAATCTAACCCTAACCCTAAACATAAACCTAACCCTAACCCTAACCCTAACCCAAACACAAATCCAAACCTAACCCTAACCCTAACCCTAACCATAAACCTAACCCTAACCCTAACCCAAACACAAACCCTAATGCTAATCCATAACCAGTAACCAGTAACACTAACCAGTAACTAGTAACCAGTAACCGTAAAGAATAACCAGTAATCATAAAACATAACCCTAATTATAACCCTAATGCTAAGATGTAATCAGTAACCAGTAACTCTAACCAGTAACCACTAACTAGTAACCCTAACTCTTAATTAGTAATCACAAACATAACCCTAATGCTAACCCTAACACTAATCCTAGCCCTAACCCAGTAAACCTAACCAGTAACCAGTAATCATAAAACATAACCGTAAGCTTAAGCGTAAGCTTAACCATAACCCTAACCCTAATGCTAACCTTAACCCTTACCTTAACCTTAACCCAAACCCTAACCCTAATGCTAAACCTAAACCTAAATGTAACCCTAACCCAATGCTAACCCTAACCCAAACCCAACCCTAACAATAACCCTAACCCTAATTCTAACCCTAACTCTAAACCTAACCCTAACCCTAAACCTAATGCTAATCCTAAACCTAACCCAAACCCTAACCCTAACCCTAAACCTAATGCTAACCCTAATCTTAACCCTAACCCTAAACCTAACCCTAAACCTAACCCTAACCCTAACATTAACCCTAAACCTAACCAGTAACCAGTTACACTAACCAGTAACCAGTAATCATAAAACATAACCCTAAACCTAACTCTACCCCTAAATCTCATCCTAACCCTAAAACTAACCTGTAACCAGTAAACAATAACCACTAAAATTAACCAGTAACTAGGAACGAGTAACCCTAACTAATAACCAGCAATCATAAAACATAACCCTAACCAATAACCAGTAACCAATATCCAGTAACCATTAACCAGTACTCCTAAACAGTAACCAGTAACCAGGAACCCTAATCACTAACCAGTAATCATAAAACATAACAATAAACCTAACCCTAACTCTAACCCTAACGCTAACCCTACCCTAACCCTAACACAAACCCTAACCAGTAACCAGTAACCAGGAACCAGTAACCCTAACCTGTAACCAATAACCTATAACCCTATCCAGTATCCTGTAATCATAATACATAACCCTAACCCTAAACCTAACGTAATCCTAACCCTAACCCTAAAACAAACCCTAATCCTAACCCGTAACCAGTAACCTGTAACCAGTAACCTTAATCAGTAACCAGTAACCACTAACCCTAACCAGTAACCAGTAATCATAAAAGATAACACTAACCCTAACCCTAAGATGTAATCTGTAACCAGTAACTCTAACCAGTCACCAGAAACCAGTAACCCTAACCAGTAACCAGTAATCATAAAACCCTACTCCCACCGCTAACGCTAAACCTAACACTAACCCCAACCCTAACCCTAACCCTAACCTAATCCTAACCAGAAACCAGTAACCAGTAACCATAACCAGTAACCAGTAATCCTAAAACATAAGACTAACCCTAACCTAGTAACCAGTAATCAATAAACAGTAAATAGTACACATAACCTGTTAAATAAGAGCGGCGGGGCTGCGTCCCCAGCACCCCGGCCGCCTGCTAGCTCATGCCCGAAATAAAAAACACACAAACTGTATTCAATTAAACAGTGCTTGGCCCATGAACTCTAGCCCTTACAGGCTAATTCTCGCACCTGGACTAGCCCATTTCTAATGATGTGTTTAAGCACCCCAAGGTGCGCTTACCAGGAAGATTCTAGCCTATGTCCATCCTGGGTCGGAGCTGCCTGGGAGAGCGGAGCTTGGCATCTCTGCTCTAAAGAGCAGAGCTGTCAGGTCTCTCCAGGAGCAGAGCAGAGTCTGACCTCACTTCCTCTTCTGCCCAGCATCCTATTCTGTTTACTTCTCCCACCTATGCTTTAACCTATCAGGGCCAGCCAAGCAGTTTCTTTATTGCTCAATGAACTTCCTCCATCATTGCTCAGTAAATTAAAGACTCATGTGTTCAGAAAAAGAGAGATATATAGTAAAGAGAGATTCAAAGACAAAGAAAATTTTTAAATGATTTACAGTGTTAAAAATGTATGCAGACTAAAAGTTAAAATTCTTAAAGTAAAAAAAAAGTAAGAAAAAGAGAAGTTGTGTGTGGTAGTACACGCCTCTAATCCCAACACTTGGGAGGCAGAGGGAGATTGACCTCTGTGACTTCAAGGTGTGGTAGCAAGCGCCTTTAATCCCAGTGCCTAGAAGGCAGAGACAAAGAGATCTCTGTGAGTTCAAGGTGTGGTAGCACACGCCTTTAATCCCAGTGCCTAGAAGGCAGAGACAAACAGGTCTCTGTGAGTTCAAGGTGTAGTAGCATACACCTTTAATCCCAAAGCCTATGAGGCAGAGACAGGCGGATCTCTGAGAATTCAAGGAGAGCCTGGTCTACAGAGTTATTCCAGGTCAAAGAGATACAGAGAATATAAAATAAAAGTAAAAATAAACGAAATAGGGGTTAAAATAAAGCGTACAAAGATGGAAAATACACAGAGAATCTTGATACTGTATACTATTATGCTCTCTTTGAATTGTTTGAATGCTGAGGAAGGATCAACAGATGCTAAAAGAGATTTGTTTATAAATGCTGCTGAACTAATCCAACGTAGAGATTTTGATGCCTTGACTTTGAAATGTGGATCTAAGGACATGATGCTTTCGAAAGGAGTTTCCTATTTTGTTTTCACAGAGGATGAGACCCTGTTCATTTCTTCTATTCCGATATGGTATGATGGACCACACCCTCCTGAAGGGTTGCTGTGAACACCTTCAGAAAATTGCTTTGCTCAACTGCCAACTGAGATGAAACTAGCACACAGGTTATACCATGAAAGACCTAATAAACGATACCCCCATTCAGCAGGAAGCAGTTTGGAGAGAAAAAACTGCGCCCATGTTCCCAAATATGGTTTATAAATTTTCTTTTACATTTAAAGGGGGGTATGATATTGATATGAATAATTTGCCTTAGTATAGATTTTGCTTTATTGATAGAGATTTAAGGTCAGTTTTGTTATATGTATATGTATTTCTGATCTTTATTATGGTATTGTGGTTGTGTAGTTCATTTAAAAATGTAATGTGCATAGGTTAATGGATAATCAATAATAGTCAAGCTTGTAGTCATGTTAGTTAAGATTTTCTAGATGTGCATAGATATATTTTAGATAGGCATTCTTCATATTTTTCAAAGATTATAGAATATGGAATTTAAAATATTTTAATAACGTAGGACTTTTCATGACAATGAGACATTCTGCTCCTGGCCGCACCAATCTACTTAAAGAGGCAGATGGGCATCGAAAAGTATCCTTATGGAGTTTGATAGCCATTTGGGCAAGAAACAGCTCTTGCAAGGACTGTTGCATAGACTGGACACAAAGAACCCACAGAGAAAGGACTGCTGAACTTGCCTAAAGGTGAGATGACCTTTTGGGGTTCCTGATTCATAAAAGAGTCTGCAAGACATTCTTCAGGACAAACAGATAGTGACTGTCTTTGAAATTTCCTGCTTTGTGGAAATGTCTGCTGGAAACTATTGGCCTGTAGGCCGAAGATGGATGCCCCAACGGTACAGAGGAACTTTGGGTGACTGTCCAGGCAGCAAGATGTCTCTGTCATTTCTAGCGTTTTGGATTTCTTGTTTGCTTAGGTAATATTATATCTTTCTGGAGTCTTTGATGGAGTTAAGAATAGTTAGTTATAGTTATAGTTTTCCTTAGTTATGATATAGATTATTGTAACTTTTACTTGATAACTGTTTTGTTATAAGTAATTTTGCTCCATTAGAGTTTAAGCCTTCTTTTTTTTTGTTTAAATAGAAAAAGGGGAAGTGATGTGGGAGTGTCATATATCAATCTGTTGATTTCATTGGTTAATTAAATAAAGAAACTGCTTGCCCTGATAGTTTAAAACATAGGTGCGAGGAGTAAACAGGAGGAAGAGGAAGTGAGGTAAGACTCCTCAGACCAACTAGACAGCGCCAGACTCTGCTCACCCAGGAAACTCCAACCCAGGATGGACGGAGGCTAGAATCTTCCCGGTAAGCACAGCGTTGGGTGCTCACACATATTAGTAATGGGCTAGTCCAGGTGCGAGAGCCAAGAAGAGGCTAGATATAATGGGCAAGCAGTTTTTAAATAATAAAATTTGTGTGTTGTTATTTCTGGCATGAGATAGCAGGTGCGTAGGGTGCTGGGGACGCAGCTCCGCTGCTCCTATTTCAACACCTCTCCAGAACCCTAACACTAACAATAACCATAACCGCAACCGTAACACTAACCTTACCCTAAAGCAAACCATAACACGAACCAGTAACCAGTAATCATAAAACATAACCCTTAACCCAAACAAAACCCTAAAATTAATTCTAACCCTAACGCGAAACCTAACTCTAACCCTAAACAGTAACCAGTAACCACTAACCCTAACCAGTAAACAGTAACCAGTAACCCTAACCAGTAATCAGTAACCATTAACCATTAAACCTAACCAGAAACCAGTATCCGGTAACCACAACTAGTAAACAGTAATCATAAAAAATAACCGTAACCAGAACCCTAATCCTAATGCTAACCCTAACCCTAAACCTAAACCAACCCTAAGCCTAACGCTAAACGTAACTTAACCCTAACCCTAAGCCCAACCCTAACCCCAACCCCAACGCTAACCCTAACCATAACCCTAATGCTATCCCTAACCCTAACCCTAACGTATCCCTAACCCTAACACTAAATAAATCCTAACCCTAACCCTAAACCAAGCCCTAACCCTAAACCTAACCCTAACCCTAACCCTAATGCTAACGCTAACGCTAACCCTAACACTAACACTAATGCTAAACCTAAACCTAACCCTAAACCTAACCCTAACCCTAAACCCTACCTCTAAGCCTAACAATAAACCCTACCCATAACCCTAACCCCTAACCATAACAATAACCCTAAACCTAACACTAAACCTTAACTTAACCCTAATGCTAACCTTAACCCTAACATAAACCCTAACCCTAAACCAAATCCTAAACCTAACCCTAAACCTAACCGTAACCCTAAACCTAACCAGTAAACAGTAACCCTAACCAGTAACCAGTAATCATAAAACATAACCATAAACCTAACCCTAATACTAACCCTAACCCTACCCCTAACACTAAAAAGTAACCAAAACCAGTAACCAGTAACCCTAACCAGTAACCTGTAACGAGTAACCCTAAGCAGTAATCAGTAATCATAAAAAATAAACTTAACCCTAATCCTAAACCTACCCTAATGCTAATCCTAATCCTAAACCTAACCATAAACCTAATGCTAACCCTAACCCTAATCCTAACGTTATCCCTAACACTAAACCTAACCCGAACCCTAACCCTAACCCTAAAAATAACCTAAACCTACTTATAAAGCTAACCCTAACCGTAACCCTAAACCCTAACTCTAAGCCTAACACTAAACCCTAACCCTAACCCCTAACCATAAACATAAACCTAACCCTAACCCTAATCTTGACTCTAACCCTAACCCTAAACCTATCCCTAACAGTAAAGCAAACCCTATCCCTAAAAACCTTAACCATAACCCTAACACTAACCTTAAACCTAGCCCTAACCCTAAACCTAACCCTAACCTTAACCCTAACGCTAACCCTAATCTAACCTTAACCCTAACCAAAACCCTAACCCTAACCATAACTATAACCCTACTCATAACACTAACAAGTAACCAGTAACCAGTAACCCTAACCAGTAACCTGTAATGATTAACCCTAACCCTTACACTAATGCTAAACCAGAACCTAACCCTAAACCTAACCCTAATCCTAAGCCTACCCCGAACCCTAACCGGTAACCAGTAACCAGTAACTCTAACCAGTAACCAGTAACACTAACCAGTAACCAGTAATCATAAAATGTAAGACTAACCCTAACCAGTAAACAGGAACCAGTAACCAATAAAAAGTAAATAGTACACCTAACCAGTAACCAGTAACCAGTACACGAACCAGTAACGAATAATCATGAAACATAACCGTAACTCTAAATCTAAGGAATACCCTAACCCTAACACTAACCATAAATATAACCCTAAAGCTAAACCTAACCCTAACCCTAATCCTAACCCTAACACTTGCCCTAACCTAACCCTAATGCTAAGGCTAACCCTTACCCTCACCAGTAACCAGTAACCACTAACCAGTAACCCTAACCAGTAACCAGTAACCCTAACCAGAAACCAGTAATCATAAACCATAACCCTAACCCTAACCCTAATATTAACCCTATCGCTAATGCTTACCTTTACCCTAACCCCAACCCTAACCCTAACCCTAACGCTAACCCTAACTATAACACTAACCCTAACCTTAATCTGAAACATAGCCATAACCCTAACCCTAACCCTAATGCTAAACATACAATAACCCTAACCCTAACACTAATGCTAAACCTAAACCTAACCCTAAACCTAACCATAAAACTAACCCTAACCCTAAACCCTACCTCTAAGCCTAACACTAAACCCTAACCATAACCCTAACTCCTAACCAAAACACTAACCCTAACTGTAAAACTAACTCTAAAACTAACGCAAACTCTATCCCTAAAAACCTTAACCCTAACACTTACGCTAATCTTAACCCTTGCCCTAACACTAACCCTAACCTTAAACCTAATCCAAACCCTAACCCTAAACCAAACCCTAAACCTAACCCTAAACCTAACCCTAACCCTAAACTTAACCAGTAACCAGTAACCCTAACCAGTAACCAGTAATCATAAAACATAACCCTAAACCTAACCTTAATACTAACCCTAACCCTAACCCTAAAAACTAACCAGTAACTGGTAACCAATAATCCTAACCAGTAACCTGTAACGAGTAACCCTAAGCAGTAACCAGTAAACATAAAAATAAACTTAACCCTAATCCTAAACTGAAGCCTAAACCTAACCCTAACCCTAACGCTAAACCAAATCCTAAACCTAACACCAACCCTAAACCTAACCCTAACGTTATCCCTAAACCTAACCCTAAACCTAACCTTAATCCTAACACTAGGCCTAATGTTAACCCTAACCCTAATTCTAACCCTAAACCCTAACTCTAAGAATAACACTAAACCCTAACCTTAACCCCTAACGCTAAACCCTAACTCTAAGCCTAACACTAAACCCTAACCCCTAACCATAACCATAACCATAACCTAACTCTAAACCTAAACCTAACCCTAAATCTATCCCTAACAGTAATGCAAACCCTATCCCTAAAAACCTTAACCATAACCCTAACACTAACCCTAAACCTAACCCTAACCCTAACCCTAAACCTAACCCTAACACTAACCCTAAACCTAACCTTAAACCTAACCCAAACCCTAACACTAACCATAACCATAACCCTACCCCTAACACTAACAAGTAACCAGTAACCCTAACCAGTAACCTATAACAAGTAACCCTAAGCCTTACAATAACGCTAAACCAGACCCTAACACTAAACCTAACCCTAGTCCTAAGCCTAAACCTAACCTTAACTGGTAACCAGTAACCAGTAACTCTAACTAGTAACACTAACCAGTAACCAGTAATTATAAAAGGTAAGACTAACCCTAACCAGTAAAAAGTAACCAATAAACAGTAAAAAGTACACCTAACCAGTAACCAGTAGCCAGTACCTGAACCAGTAACCAGTAATCATGAAACATAACCCTAACCCTAAACCTAAGCCACAGGCTAACCTGAACACTAACCATAAATATAACCATAAAGCTAAACCTAATCCTAACCCTAACCCTAGCACTAACCCTAAACCTAACCCTAACCCCCTTGCCCTAGCCCTAACCCTAACGCTAATGCTAACCCTAACCATAACCAGTAACCAGTAACCACTAACCAGTAACCCTAATCAGTAACCAGTAACCCTAACCAGAAACCAGTAATCATAAACCATAAACCTAACCCTAACCTAACCCTAACCTTAAACCTATCGCTAATGTTTACCCTTACCTTAACCCCAACCCTAACCCTAACCATAATGCTAACCCTAACCATAACACTAACACTAACCTTAATCCAAAACCTAACCCTAACCCTAACCAGTAACCACAACCAGTAACCTTTAAACTGTAACCAGTAACCCTAACCAGTAACCAGTAAGCCGAAACCCTAACCAGTAACCAGTAACATAAAACGTAACCCTAAAACCAACCCTAACCCTAACCCTAACGCGAACCCTAATGCTAACCCTAACGCTAATGCTAACCCTAAACCTAACGCTACCCCTAATAATAAAACTAACCCGAACCCTAACCCTAACCCTAATCCTCACCATAACACTAGCGATAAACCTAACACTAACCCTAACACTAACCCAAACCCTAAACCTAGCCCTAACCGTAACTCTAAACTTAAACCTAACCCTAACCCTAACCCTAAAGCTTACACTAACACTAACCCTAACCCTAAACCTAATGCTAACAATAACACTAACGCTAACCCTAAACCTTATAATAAACCTAACCCTAACCCTAACCAGTAACCAGTAACCCTAATTAGTAACCAGAAATCATAAAGCAAAAGACTAACCCCAACCCTAACGAGTAACCAGTAACCAGTAACCCTAACTAGTATCCAGTAATCATAACACATAACCCTAACCCTAAGTTGGAATCAGTAACCAGTAACTCTAAAAAGTAACCAGTAACCAGTAACGATATCCCTAAACCAGTAACAATAAACATAACCCTAACACAAACCCTAACCCTAACCCAGTAATCCTAACAAGTAACCAGTAATCATAAAACATAACCGTAAACGTAACTGTAACACTAAACCTAACCCTAACCATAAATGTAACCCTATCCCTAACACTAACCCTAACCCTAACCCTTACCCTAACCCTAAAGCTAACCCTCGTCCTAAACTCAACCCTAAACCTAAACCTAACGCTAACGCTAAACCTAACCCTAAACCTAACCCTAACCCTAACCTTAACCTAAACGTTACCTAAACCCTAGCCCTAACCTTAAACCTAACCCTAAAACTAAAGCTAACCCTAAACCTAAATCTAACACTAAACCTAACCCTAATCCTACCGCTATCCCTAACCCTAACCCTAACCCTTACCATAACATTCACCCTAACTCTAACACTAATGCTAACCCTAACCCTAATCCTAACTCTAACACAAACCCTAACCCTAACCAGGAACCAGGAACCACTAACCACTAACCCTAACCAGTAACCAGTAACCAGTAACAATAAGCAGTAACCAGTAATCATAAAGCATAAAAATAACCCTAACCCTAACCCTAAATCTCACCCTAATGCTAACTTTAACCCTACCCCTACCCCTAACCCTAACCCTAAAACTACCGCTAACCCTAACACTAAACGTAACCCTAACCAAACCCTAACACTAAACCTAACACTAATCCTAATCCAATCTTTAATTCTAACTCTAACCAGTAACCAGTAACCCTAACCAGTCACCAGTAACCAGTAACGGTATCCGGTAACCAGTAATCATAAAACATAACCCTTAAGCTAACCCTAACCCTAAAGAAAACCCTAACTCTAAACCCAACCCTAAACCTAATGCGAACCCTAACCCTAACACTAACACTGACCCTAACCAGTAACCAGTAAAAAGTAACCCTAACCAATAACCAGTAATCATAAAACATAACCCTAAAAGTAACCCTAACCAGTAACCAGTAACCAATAACCAGTAACCATTAACCAGTAAATCTACCCAGTAACCAGTAACCTCAACGAGAAACCAGTATTCATAAAACATAAACCTAAACCTAACCCTAACCCTAACGCTAACATTAACCCTAACCCTAACGCTAACCCAAACATTTTCCCTAACACTAACCCTAACCACAACCCGAACGCTAACCCTAACCCTACACCTAACCCTAACCCTAATATTTAACACTAACACTAACCCTAACCCTAACCATAATGTTAACAATAACACTAAACCTAAACCTAACCCTAACCCTAAACCTAACCCTAACACTAACTCTAATGCTAAATGCTAACTCTAAGCCTAACCATAATTCCTAACCCTAACACTAATCCTAACCATAACGCTAACCTTAAGCCTAATCCTAACTCGAACCCAAACTCTAACCCTAACCATAACCTAACCCTAAACCTAACCCTAACCCTAACACTAAACCTAATCCTAACCCTAACACTAACACTTACCGTAACCCTAACGCTAACCCTAAAACTAACCCTAACCCTAACCAAAACTCTAACTCTAAACCTAACCCTAACACTAACCCTAAACCTAATCCTAACAATAATCCTAACCCTAAACCTAACCAGTAAACAGTAACCCTAACCAGTAACCAGTAATCATAAAATATAACCCTTACCGTAACCCTACCCCTAATCCTAACATGTAACTAATAACCAGTAACCAGTAACCCTAAACAAAAACCTGTAATGATTAACCCTAGGCAGTAACCAGTAATCATAAAAAATAACCTTAACAGTAGACCTAAACCTAAACCTAACCCTAACCCTAACCCTAACCATAACCCTAACGCTAACCCTTATCCTAATCCTAACCCTAACCCTAACGCTAACCCTAACCCTAACCCTAAACCTAAACCTAAACCTAAACCTAACCCTAACCCTTACCCTAACCATAACCCTAACACTAACCATTAACCAGTAACCAGTAATCAGTAAACCTAACCAGTAACCAATAACCAGTAACCCTATTCTGTAACCTGTAATCATAAATCAAAAACATAACCCTTACCCTAAGCATATCCCTAACACTAATCATTAACCACTAAGCAGTAACCAGTAACCCTATCCAGTAACCAATAACCAGTAACCCTATGGAGTAACCTGTAATCATAAAACAAACCTAAACCTTACCCTAACCCTAAACCAAACCAACACCGTAAGCTTAACACTAACTATAACACTAACGCTAACCCTATTCATAAGCGAAACACTAACCATAACCCTAACCCTAACACAAACCCTAACCCTAACCCTAACCCGTAACCAGTAACCAGTAACCAGTGACGCAAACCAGTAACCAGTAACCAGTAACCCTAACCAGTAACCAGTAATCTTAAAAGATAACACTAACCCTAACCCTAAGATGTAATCAGTAACCAGTAACTCTAACCAGTCACCAAAAACCACTATCCTTAACCAGTAAACAGTAATCATAAACATGACCCTAACAATAACCGTAACCCTAAACCTAATCCTAAAGCTAACCCTAACCCTAATCCTAAACTAACCCTAACCCTAACGCTAACCCTAACCCTAATCCTAACCCTAACCCTAACCCTAACCAAAACCCTCTCGCTAACGCTTACCCTTACCCTTACCCTTACCTTAACACTAACCCTAACCCTAACCCTAACGCTAACGCTAACCCTAACCATAACACTAATCCTAACGCTATTCCTAACCCTAACCCTAACCAGTAACCACTAACCAGTAAGCAGTAACCCTAACCAGTAACCAGTAAGCATAAAACATAACCCTAAACCTAACCCTAACCCTAACTCTAACCCTGACACTAACCCTAACCCTAACTCTAACCCTAACCCTAACCAATAAGCAGTAACCAATAAACAGTAACCCTATCTAGTAACCAGTAACCACTAATCCTAAACAGTAACTAGTAATCATAAAACATAACCCTAACCCTAAACCTAAACCTAACGCTAGTCCTAACACTAAACCTAACCCTAACCTGAACCCTAACACTAACCCTCACCATAACACTAACGATAACGCTAACAATAACCCTAAACCTAACCATAACGCTAACCCAAATCCTAACTCTAATTCTAACCATAACCAGTAAACAGGAACCGGTAACCCTAACCAGTCACCAGTAACAAGTAACCGTAACCAGTAACCAGTAATCATAAAATATAACCCTTACCCTAACCGTAACGCTAAACCAAACCCTAACCGTAAACCTAACAGTAACCCTAACGTGAACCCTAACCCTAACCCTAACACAAAGCCTAACACTAACCAGTAACCAGAAACCAACAACCAGTAACCCTAACCAGTAAGCAGTAACCAATAACACTAACCAGTAAGCAGTAATTATAAAACATAACCCTAAACCTAACTCTAACCAGTAACCAGTAACCTATAACCAGTAAACATTAACCAGTATACATACCCAGTAACAAGTAACCAGTAACCCCAACTAGTAAACAGTAATCATAAAACATAACCCTAAACCTAAATGTAACCCCTAATTATAACACTAACCCTAACCCTAAACCTAACCCTAACACTAACCCTAACGCTAATCCTGACCTTAACCCTAAACCTAACCATAAACCTAATTCTAACCCCAAACCGAATGCAAACCCTAACCCTAACCCTAATCTAACCCTAACTCTAACCCTAACCCTAAACGTAACCATAACCCTAACTCTAAACTTAAACCTAACACAAACGCGAAACCTAACACTTACCCTAACACTAAGGGTAAACCTAATGCTAACCTGAACCCAAACCCAAGGCTAACCCTAATGCTAAACCTAACCCAAACCATCAAGCTAACCTTAACCCCAACCCTAAAGCTAACACTAACCCTAACCCTAACCCTAAACCTAAACCTAAACCTAACCCTAACTCTAAACCTAACCTTAACCCTAATCCTAACCCTAACCCTAACGCTAACCATAACCCTAACCCTAACCCTAATCCTAAACCTAACCCTAACCCTAACCCTAACCGTAACCCCTAACTTTAAGCCAACACTACACCCTAAACCTAAACATAACCCCTAACCATAACACTAACCCTAACCCTAAACTTAACCCTAACCTTAACCTAACCCTATCCCTAAACCTATCCCTAACCCTAACACTAACCCTATCCCGAAACCCTAACCCTAACTAACCATAAAGCTAACCCTAACCCTAACCCTAACCCTAACCCTTACCCTAACCCTAACGCTAACACTAATCCTAACCCATACCCTAACCCAAACCCTAACCGTAAAGCTAACCCTAACCCTCACAATAAACCTAACTCTAATCCTAACTCTAACCCTACCCCTAAACCTAACCAGTAACCAGTAATCCTAACCAGTAACCAGTAATCATAAAACATAATCCTAACCCTAACCCTACCCCTAACCCTAACAAGTAACCAGTAACCAATAACCAGTAAACCTAACCAGTGTCCTGTAACGAGTAACCCTAAGCAGTAATCAGTAATCATAAAAAATAAACTTAATCCTAACTCTAACCCTAAATCTAACCCTAACCCTAACCTTAACGCTAACCCTAATCCTAAACCTAATCCTAACCCTAACGCTAACGCTAACCCTAACCCTAACCCTAACCCTAACCCTAAACCTAAACCTAATCCTATCCCTACGTTTAACCCTAACCTTAACCCTAACCCTAACCGGTAACCAGTAACCAGTAAACCTAACCAGTAACCAGTAACCCTTACCAGTATCCTGTAATCATAACACAGAAACCTAAATCTAAATCTAATCCTAACTCTAACTCACACCCTAACCCTAAACCTAACGCTAACCCTAAAACTAAGCCTAAGCCTAAGCCTAAGCCTAACCCTAACGCTAACCCTAACACTTACCCTAACATTAACCCTAACACTAATGCTAACCCTAACCCAAAACCAACCCTAACACTAACCAGTAACCAGTAACCCTAACCAGTAACCAGTAATCAAAAAACATAACCCTAACCCTAACTTTAAGATGTAATCAGTAACCAGTAACTCTAAACAGTAACCAGTAACCAGTAACCCTAACCTTTAACCATTAATCATAAACATAACCCTAACCCTAACCCTAACCCTAACCCTAAACCTAACCTTAACCCTAAACCTAAACCTACCCCTACCTCTACCTCTAACCCTAACCCTAACCCTAATGCTAACCCTAACTGATTTGGGAGTGTCATATATCAATCTGTTGATTTTCATTGGTTAATTAAATAAAGCAACTGCTTGCCCTGATAGGTTAAAACATAGGTGGGAGGAGTAAACAGGAGGAAGAGGAAGTGAGGTAAGACCCCTCAGACAGACTCGACAGCTCTGATCTCTGGAGCAGCAACACCAGGCTCCGCTCTCGCAGGCAGCTCCGACCCAGGATGGACGTAGGCTAGAATCTTCCTGGTGAAGTTTAGGGTTAGGGTTAGCTGATCGCTAAGGAAGTTGAGCATGACCTTAGGTGTCTTTTGGCCATTTGAACTTCTTCTGTTGAGAGATCTTCTGTTCAGCTCAGTGCCCCATTTTATAATTGTGTTGATTAGCCTTTCTTTTACGGTCTAGTTTCTTGAGTTCTTTATATATTTTGGAGATCAGATCTTTGTCAGTTGCGGGGTTGGTGAAGATCTTCTCCCAGTCAGTGGGTTGCCTTTCTGTCTTAGCAACAGTGTCCTTTGCTTTGCAGACCCTTCTCAGTCTCAGTAGGTCCCATTTATTCAATGAGGCCCTTATACTGTCTGTGCTGCAGGGGTGATACGTAGGAAGTGGTCTCCTGTGCCCACGTGTTGTAGAGTACTTCCCACTGTCTCATCAATCAGGTTCAGTGTGTATGGACTGATCTTGAGGTCTTTAATCCACTTGGACTTGAGTTTTGTGCATGGTGATAGATATGGGTCTATTTTCATTCTTCTACAGATTGACATCCAGTTTTGCCAGCACAGTTTGTTGAAGATGCTCTCTTTTCCATTGTATACTTTTAGCTCCTTTATCGAAAATCAGGTGTTCATAGGTTTGTGGGTTAAAGTCAGGGTCTACTCTTCGATTCCCTTGGTCAACTTCTCTGTTTTTATGCCAATACCAAGCTGTTTTCAATACTGTAGCTCTGTAATAGAATTTGAAGTCAGGGATGGTAATGCCTCCAGACGTTCCTTTCTTGTATAAGGTTGTTTTGGCTATCCTGGGTTTTTTGTTTTTCCATATAAAGTCTTGATGGGATTTGGATGGGGATTGCATTGAATCTATAGATTGCTTTTGGTAGAATTGCCATTTTTACTATATTGATCCTCCCAATCCAAGAGCAAGGGAGATCCTTCCATTTTCTGGTGTCCTTTTCTCTTTCTTTCTTCAAAGACTTAAAGTTCTTGTCAAATAGATCTCTCACTTCATTGGTCAGGGTTACCCCAAGATATTTTATGCTCTTTGTGGCTATCGTGAAAGGTGATGCTTCTCTGATTTCCCTCTCTGTTTCCTTATCCTTAGTGTATAGGAAGGCAACTGATTTTTTGGAGTTGATCTTGTATCCAGCCAAGCTACTAAAGGTGTTTATCAGCTGTAGGAGTTCTTTGGTAGAGTTTTGGTGGTCGCTTATGCATACTATCATATCATCTGCAAATAACGAAAGCTTAACTTCTTCCTTTCCAATACGAATCCCCTTGATCTCCTTATGTTGTCTTATTGCTATTGCTAGAACTTCAAGCACTATATTGAAGAGGTATGGAGAGAGTGGACATCCTTGTCTTGTTCCAGATTTTACTGGGATGGCTTTGAGTTTTTCTCCATTAAATTTAATGTTAGCTGTCGGTTTGCTGTAGATAGCTTTTATTATATTTAGGTATGACCCTTGTATGCCTAGTCTCTCCAAGACCTTTATCATAAAGGGGTGTTGAATTTTGTCGAATGCTTTTTCAGCATCTACTGAAATGATCATATGGTTTTTTTTCTTTCAGTCTATTTATATGGTGGATAACATTGATAGATATGGGTAAGTTGAACCAGCCCTCATCTCTGCGATGAAGCCTACTTGATCATAATGGATAATTTTTCTGATGTGTTCTTGAATTCGGTTTGCCATGATTTTATTGAGAATTTTTGCGTCGATATTCATGAGTGAGATAGGCCTGTAATTCTCTTTCTTGGTTGGGTCTTTGTGTGGTTTTGCTATCAGGGTAACTGTAGCTTCATGAAAGGAATTTGGCAATGACTTTTCTGTTTCTATATTGTGAAATACGTTAAGGTGTATAGGTATTAGCTTTTCTTGGAAGTTCTGGTAGAATTCTGCATTGAAACCATCTAAATAAGGCAGAACTAAACCAAATACAACTATAAACAATAATAACAAATAATAGATATAACAAACAATATTGAGAACAAGTTTTACCAGACATTCTATCTCAAGGAGTCTAAATAATGTAGAGAGTAATTACAATTATATAATCTTCAACTCCGTCAATGATCTGAGAAGGGAATAAATATTACTTAACAAATGAGAGATATCCAAACTGTGCCATAAATGACAGAGACAACAGACTACCTGGGCAATCACCCAAGTTCTCGTTCGCAATGTTGAGTCAACCAACTTTGGCTAAGGCCTAACATAACTGACATACCATTATCAAATGCAAGGAACTTTCTTAGAATTATCCTACCCTGTCTTGGCAAGATAAGACAATCCTGTTTCATATCTTTGTCAGTAGATGAGGTGTGGGATTTTCTTAACCCACAGGCCAGTTCAGCCAAGAAGACAAGCTCCCAGTGGACTGTCTTTGGTGCTCAACGTTCTCTTGGGAGTAGAGTGGCGTTGCCAGGAGGAATTGTGTCTCGTTGGCACAGAATTCTAGGTTAGATTAAAGGCCATTTTCTACAGCTCTTTAAAGAGGCTGAAGATTATACTATCTATACAAAATATAATCTCTATGTAACTAGAAGACCTGACTAACCTAAAAATAAACATGGGAAACATATAATTCTTAATATCTATCTAACTTGAAAACTAAGAGAATAAACAACTGTGCAATATATGAAGACAATGATCTTCACCTGTAAACAATGTCATTACATATCAAATGTAAACAATGTTATTACATAAATAGTATCAGAGGTAGAAATGTAAATTGTGATATGGTAGAGGTATCGATACAATATAAGCATAGTCTTATACAAAAATAGAGGTAATAACATTCACATTCAATATTCAATATGTCAATATACAGGAAACAGTACCAATACAATTTTCTAAAAACAGTAACTCACAAATACCAATCATCCCCTCAAACCAGTTATTCCACCCACTTTTTCTTTGAACATACCCCTAATTCCATACAACATCTCCCCATCCCCTCAACCCCAAACCAACCACTAAAAGATGTCCCTAACCCTGAGGGCAAACTCTGTTGGGAGAGGGGACGTCGTCCTCTAAGATTGCTTCAAGCTGACATGGGGGCGATGTTCTCCTTAGGGGCTCCTGTGAAAGCAAATGATGGTAAAATTCCCAAATTAACCTTTGACCTAAGAAAATTATAACTAGTCTCTGAGTGCTTTGAGAAGGTCCGGCCAGAGTGTTGTCAAAAATGTGCACCATTCGAAACTGTCTTGTGCAGTTGGGACCAAAAAACAGGTCTCATATTAGCACGTAAAAAACAGAAAAAATAATATTCATGACGTCATAAAAGTCAGGTTGAGTTGATGTTGTGGGGCCCCATCTTCATCCTGGAAACTTCACAAATTACTGTAGGAAAATTTGTTGCTTGTTATGGGAAATTTAAACATTAACAACAAGGACATATACTGACATATAAAGAAAGACAGAGATATGAGGAGAAGCAAAGAAAGTTTATCAAGTATATAATTATCCTTATTCTGTCCCATTTCATGGCTCCTGATCTGAGACAGAAACTCTGAGATATCTCTTATCAAGAGGCTTGGAATTGAAGAGGGACTGAGCCATAGTCCAACTCCAAAACCAGCTCTACATATTTGTAAAGAAGTGTTCAATAAAACATATGTATATAAATATATATATAAATCAATACTTACAGAATGTATAGAATGTTACTGTTGATCCTTAGTGGGTCATAACTATTTTCCATCCATCAGTAATTAAATATTCAGGGTCCCTTAAATTCTTTGAAGATCAGTATTTTCCTGTGGAGATAAGAAAAGAACCCTGCCCCCAACCTATCTGTATTCCTTACCATCAGTATGCTAGCCATCCTTGTGAATGAATTGTTATTGATCTTTTCCAAATGGCTTTTCTTCTTCATACCGAACCTTTATTAGATTTGACGGTATCCACAATGGTTCCTCACCTGTGGAGATAAGAGCAAAACCCCTTCCCCAACGCAGCACATCTCCTGGCTTCCATTGTGAGGTCAGCAATCCTTGAAATAAACTGGTTGATCTAGTTCAGCAGACTTTTCCATTATCCAATATCTTTCTGCAGCCGTTGTTCCCTTCTCATTAGCGTTAAGAAAATTCAAGGTTAACAAAGCATTATGTAACCTATTTCTGGGGGTGTTTCCCACCCCTTTCTGTTTATTCAACATATCCTTTATAGTTCGATTTGATCTTTCTATGACTGTTTGACCTGTAGGATTGTATGGTATACCCGTAACATGCTTGATACTGTAAGAGTCAAAAAACCGTTTCATTTTCCTAGAGACATAAGCAGGACCATTATCTGTCTTTATTTGTGTAGGTATACACATGATAGCCATGACTTCTATTAAATGAGTGATTACTGAATCAACTTTTTCTGAACTTAAAGCAGTTGCCCACTGAAAGCCTGAATAAGTGTCAATGGTGTGGTGAACATACTTCAATTTGCCAAATTCTGCAAAGTGGAACACATCCATCTGCCAGATTTCATTCCTATGGGTGCCCTTTGGATTAGGCCCTGCTGGCAGTGGCGTTTGGTTATAGAAAGAGCAAGTAGGGCATTTCTTTACAATCTCCTTAGGTTGTTGCCATGTAATAGAAAACTCTTTCTTCAAACCTTTGCTATTAACATGATGTTTTTCATGAAATTCAAAGGCTTGTAGCACACTACCAATCAATAACTGATGAATGTCTGCATCACCTTGAGCTAGAGGACCTGGCAGACCCGTATAGGATGGACATAGGGCAAATCTTGAACCTGGATAAACAATGAGGTTAGTTCTGTATCATCAGGTATAAATTCAGCAGTTTCAATATGTAAAATAACTCTTTCTGCATATTGTGAATCAGTAACTATATTAATAGGTTCTCTAAAATCCCTTAGCACCATAAGAATGGCATATAATTCTGCCTTCTGGACAGAATCATAAGGACTTTGTTCCACCTTACCCAAGTCTTCTGATTTGTAACCTGCCTTCCCTGTTTTATTGGTATCAGTATAGAATGTACAGGCTCCAGTTATTGGAGCATCACGGACGATTCGAGGAAGGATCCAAGAAGTTCTCTTGGTGAAGTTAAGCCTCTTGCTTTTTGGATAGTTGTTATTAATGTCTCCCAAAAATTAACACAAGCTCTTTGCCATGGTTCATTATCTTCCCATAATTTCTTTAGTTCATCAGCAGTGAAAGGCACTATAATTTCTGCTGGGTCTATGCCTGCTAGTTGACGAAGTCTCAGCTTGCCTTTTATAATTAACTCAGAGACTTTTTCCACATAAGTTTTCAGTTTTTTACTTGGTTTATGTGGTAAAAAGATCCATTCCAAGATAATATCATCTCTCTGCATTAAAATTCCTGTAGGAGAAATTTTTGATGGTAATATGACGAGAATACAATCAAGCTCTGGATTCACCCTGTCCACATGTGCCTGTTGTAATTTTTCCTCAATCATTGTCAGTTGCTTTTCTGCTTCAGCTGTTAATTCTCTGGGACTGTTTAAATCTTTATCACCTTCCAAGGTTTTGTTCAAATGAATTATTAGATCAGGTGTTATCCCAATAGCTGGTCGTAGACTGGAAATGTCTCCTAACAGTCTTTGAAAGTCATTAAGAGTCCGTAGGCGATCTCTCCTAATTTGTGCCTTTTGTGTCTTAATTTTTTGCAAACCTATCTTATAACCTAAATAATTAACAGAATCTCCCTTCTGTATCTTCTCAGGAGCAATTTGCAATCCCCATTTAGGTAAAAGTATCTTTATTTCTTCAAACAGTCTGTTCAAGGTATCCATGTTTGAATCAGATAACAAGATGTCGTCCATGTAGTGGTATATTATGGATTTGGGAAACTTCTTGCGTATTATTTGCAATGGTTGCTTCACAAAATATTGGCACAAGGAGGGGCTATTTAACATATCCTGTGGGAGGACGGCCCAGTGGTACCTCTTGGAAGGTTGAGAATTGTTGTAAGTAGGCACCGTTAAGGCAAATTTTTCTCTATCTTCTTTTTGTAAAGGTATGGTGAAAAAACAATCCTTTAAATCAATAACTATAAGAGGCCATCCTTTTGGTAATAAAGAGGGCAAAGGGATTCCAGATTGCAGAGGGCCCATAGGTTGAATAACCTTGTTGATAGCTCTGAGATCTGTCACCATTTTCCATTTACCTGATTTTATCTTAACCACAAATACAGGAGAATTCCAAGGACTGGTAGATTCTTCTATATGTCCAGCATCTGATTGCTCTTGTACCAGCTGTTCTAAAGCCTGTAACTTTTCCTCAGCTAGAGGCCATTGCTTTGTCCATATTGGTTCCTCAGTCAACCATTTTAGAGGCAAGGCTGTTGGTATCTCTGAAGGGGCTTCAATCGCTTGTTCTTGTACGGCCCGAATGGTCGGGTTTCTCCGTTTGTAATATCTTTTAATATTATTCTCAGAAATATAGGCTCTAGAAGTAGCAGGAACATTAATTTGGGTATTCCATTGTTGTAATAGGTCACGACCCCATGAATTCATTGCAATATTGGCTACCTATGGCCTTAATTTTCCTATTTGTCCCTCAGGCCCTATACATTCAGCCCATCTCATGCTCTGTCTTACTTGAGATAGGGTTCCAATTCCCAGGAGCTGAACATTTACATTCTGAAGAGGCCAATACGGATGCCAAGATTCTGGGGTAATGATACTTACATCAGCACCTGTGTCCAGCAGGCCAGTAATAAAAATGCCATTTACACACACTCTCAGCTTAGGTCTTTGATCATTTATAGAAGTTTGCCAAAACACACATAACTCATCTTTCTGCTCATTATTGTTTGTAACAGTAGGCATGAGATTTCCTAATTGTCCTGATGAGGCACGTTCTCTGCAGAAACTGGAAATGACTGAACCATGTTTGCCATGGGGGCCTGTGAGGCCCCCCTCTCACGTTTCCCATCTGTATCAGGTTGCCTTGTCTATCTCTTGTATATCTGCATTCATTCGTCCAGTGTCTGCCTTTTCCACATCTTCTACATAAACCTGAAGGCTGAGTCCTCCTATTTCTGTTATTTATAGAAGATGCACTATTATTATTTCTGAAAATCCTTTGTTTACAATTCCTTTTCATATGACCCATTTTGCCACAATTAAAACATTTGGTATTCTGGTGTCTCCTTTTACCATTGGAAATTGCTTCTTCTACCCATGCTTCAGTGCCATAATCAAATGTATCAACATCCAGTGTATGCAAGACCCATTCTTCCAAGGGTGCTGATCTGAACCTTAAAGGCCCCCAAATCTTTTTGCATTCCACATTTGCATTTTCATAAGCCAAAGACTCAATCATTATACGTCTTGCATCAGGGTCAGTATCCCTATTTGCACAGCCTTAGTAAGTCTTTGTAAAAAAATCACTAAAGGGTTCTCTCTGACCTTGTTTAATTGTGACAAATGATTCCATTCTATGTCCTGGGTCTTGTACCCTGTCCCAAGCCCTTAAGGCTGCTGTAGTGTACATGGAGATTGTGTTTTCATCCAAATTAGCTTGTTCCTGAGGGTCAGAAAAGAGTCCTTCACCTAGAATTTTATCTAGGGAGATGTCACTTCCCTTCACCTTTTCTTGCTGTTCTAAAAGTCTAGCCTCTTGCCCGAAGAAGCATTTCCATTTTAATTGCGGCCCACTCTCAAGGACTGCAGAGTTCAGTTGAAACCAGTCCAAGGGAATTGCTCTACTTGTTGATGCCCAAGATTTTAGCATCTCTTTAACAAAAGAGGCGTGCATCCCGAAAGTCATGACAGCCTGTTTAATTTCTTTGAGATCATTCATACGGACAGGCTCCCATGAATTTTTTTTGATGACCCTAGGGTTTCTGGAATCAATCACCTTCTCTGCCAATCTCTACCTGGAAAGGCAGGTAGAGCTGTAGGTAGAGATTTGTGGAAATTGTCCCGGAGGGATTTACCCACAGATGTAGTTAAAATTTGCCTTTCTACCGTTTGTTCTTCTTCATCAGAATTTAGAAATTCCTCAATCTTTTCAATTCTATTCACCATTGCCTTCTGCAATGTCTTTATCTCCTGTCCAGAATTATGTTCCAAAACCTTCATTGAAGATTCTAAAGTATGAAGTTTGTCCATTAGAGATAAGTTCTCATCTTTGGACAAAATTTTTATGGCATAAACCGTGCCTTCTTTTTTTTTTTTATTGAGAATAAGAAAAAAAAAGTTTCCGCCTCCTCCCAGCCTCCCATTTCCCTCCCCCTCCCCCCACCTTTCTCCTCCTTCCCCCACTCCTCTCCCCCTCCCTCTCTAATCCAAAGAGCAGTCATGGTTCCCTGCCCTGTGGAAAGTCCAAGGTCCTCCCCCCTCCGTCCATGTCTAGGAAGGTGAACATCTAAACTGGCTAGGCTCCCACCAAGCCAGAACATGAAGTAGGATCAAAAACCCTTGCCATTGACCTTGGCTTCTCATCAGTCCTCATTGTTCGCCATGATCAGAGAGTCCGGTTTTATCCCATGCTTTTTCAGTCACAGTCCAGCTGGCCTTGGTGAGCTCCCAATAGATCAGCCCCACTGTCTCAGTGGGTGGGTGCACCCCCCGTGATCCTGACATCCTTGCTCGTGTTCTCCCTCCATCTGATCCTCATTGGGACCTTGGGAGCTCGGTCGAGTGATCCAGTGTAGGTCTCTGTCTCTATCTCCATCCATCACCAGGTGAAGGTTCTTAGCGAAGAGGATAACTAGATGTTTTTTCTTGGGTTCACCTTCTTATTTAGCTTCTTTAGGTTCACCAGGTATACACTCCGTGACCTTTATTCATGGCTAGAAACCAATTATGAGTGAGTACATCCCATGTTCATCTTTTTGGGTCTGGGTTACCTCGCTCAGGATAGTGTTTTCTATTTCCATCCATTTGCATGCAAAATTCGAGAAGTCATTTTTTTTTTTTTTTTACCGCAGCATAGTACTCTAAAGTGTATATATTCCACACTTTCTTCATCCATTCTTCCATTGAAGGGCATCTAGGTTGTTTCCAGGTTCTGGCTATTACAAATAATGCTGCTATGAACATAGTTGAACAAATGCTTTTGTCATATGATAGGGCATCTCTTGGGTATATTCCCAAGAGTGGTATTGCTGGGTCCAGGGGTAGGTTGATCCCGAATTTCCTGAGAAACCGAAACACTGATTTCCAAAGTGGTTGCACAAGATTGCATTCCCATCATCAATGGATGAGTGTACCCCTTCCTCCCCAGCCTCTCCAGCAAAGGCTATCATCGGTGCTTTTGATTTTAGCCATTCTGACAGGTGTAAGATGATATCTCAAAGTTGTTTTGATTTGCATTTCCCTGATTGCTAATGAGGTTGAGCATGACCTTAGGTGTCTTTTGGCCATTTGAACTTCCTCTTTTAAGAATTATCTGTTCAGTTCAGTGCCCCATTTTTTAATTGGGTGAATTAGCATTTTAAAGTCTAGTTTCTTGAGTTCTCTATATATTTTGGAGATCAGACCTTTGTCTGTTGCGGAGTTGGTGAAGATCTTCTCCCAGTCAGTAGGTTGCCTTTTTGTCTTAGTGACAGTGTCCTTTGCTTTACAGAAGCTTCTCAGCTTTAGTAGGTCCCATTTATTCAATGTTGCCCTTAGTGTCTGTGCTGCTGGGGTTATACTTAAGAAGCGATCTCCTGTGCCCATCTGTTGTAGGCTTCTTCCCACTTTCTCTTCTATCAGGTTCAGTGTGTTCGGACTGATATTGAGGTCTTTGATCCATTTGGACTTGAGTTTTGTGCAAGGTGATAGATATGGGTCTAATTTCAATCTTCTACAGGTTGACATCCAGTTGTGCCAGCACCATTTGTTGAAGATGCTTTCTTTCTTCCATTGTATACTTTTAGCTCCTTTATCGAAAATGAGGTGTTCATAGGTTTGGGGATTAAATTCCGGGTCTTCTATGCAATTCCATTGGTCGACTTCTCTGTTTTTATGCCAATACCACACTGTTTTCATTACCATAGCTCTGTGATAGAGTTTGAAGTCAGGGATGGTAATGCCTCCAGAAGATCCTTTATTGTATAGGATTGTTTTGGCTATCCTGGGTTTTTTATTTTTCCATATAAAATTGATTATTGTCCTCTCAAGATCTTTGAAGAATTTTGATGGGACTTTGATGGGAATTGCATTGAATCTATATATTGCCTTTGGTAGAATTGCCAATTTTACTATGTTGATCCTCCCAATCCAAGAGCATGGGAGGTCCTTCCATTTTCTGGTATCCTCATCAATTTCTTTCTTCAATGCTTTAAAGTTCTTGTCAAATAGATCTTTCACTTCCTTTGTTAGAGTTACCCTGAGATATTTTATGCTGTTTGTGGCTATTGTGAAAGGTGAAGCTTCTCTGATTTCCCTCTCTGCTTCCATATCCTTTGTGTATAAGAGGGCGACTGATTTTTTGGAGTTGATCTTGTATCCTGCCACATTACTAAAGGAATTTATCAACTGTAAAAGTTCCTTGGTGGAGTTTTGAGGGTCACTTATGTACACTATCAAATCATCTGCAAATAACGAAATTTTAACTTCTTCCTTTCCAATTTGAATCCCCTTGATCCCCTTATGTTGTCTTATTGCTATTGCTAGAACTTCAAGCACTATATTGAAGAGGTATGGCGAGAGTGGGCAGCCTTGTCGTGTTCCTGAGTTTAGTGGGATGGCTTTGAGTTTCTCTCCATTTAATTTGATGTTAGCTGTCGGCTTGCTGTATATAGCTTTTATTATATTTAGGTATGACCCTTGTATCCCTAGTCTCTCCAAGACTTTTATCATAAAGGGATGTTGAATTTTGTCAAATGCTTTTTCAGCATCTAATGAAATGATCATATGGTTTTTTTCTTTCAGCTTATTTATATGATGGATTACATTGATAGATTTTCGTATGTTGAACAAGCCCTGCATCTCTGGAATGAAGCCTACTTGATCATAATGGATAATTTTTCTAATGTGTTCTTGGATTCGGTTTGCCAGTATTTGGTTGAGGATTTTTGCGTCGATATTCATGAGTGAGATTGGCCTGTAATTCTCTTTCTTGGTTGAGTCTTTGTGTGGTTTTGGTATCAGAGTGACTGTAGCTTCATAAAAGGAATTTGGCAATGACTCTTCCGCTTCTATATTGTGAAATACATTAAGGAGTATAGGTGTTAGCTCTTCTTGGAAGTTCTGGTAGAATTCCGCATTGAAACCATCAGGTCCTGGGCTTTTTTTGGTAGGGAGGTTTTTGATAACAGCTTCTAGTTCTTCGCGACTAACAGGTCTATTTAGGTTGTTCACCTAGTCCTGGTTTAACTTTGGTATATGGTATTTATCTAAAAACGTGTCCATTTCTTTTACATTTTCCAGTTTTGTGCCATACAGGCCTTTGTAGTAAGATCTAATGATTCTTTGAATTTCCTCTGTGTCTGTGGTTATGTGCCCCTTTTCATTTCTGATCTTATTGATTTGCATATTCACTCTTGCGTTTTATTAGTTTGGATAGAGGTTTATCAATCTTGTTGATTTTCTCTAGGAACCAGCTTTTTGTTTCATTGATTCTTTGGATTGTTTTCTGTGTTTCTATTTTGTTGATTTCAGCCCTCAGTTTGATTATTTCCAGTCTTCTACTCCTCCTAGGTGAGTCTGCTTCTTTTTTTTTCTAGAGCTTTCAGGTGGGCTGTTAAGTCTCCAATGTGTGCCTTCTCTGTTTTCTTTAAGTGGGCACTTAGTGCTATGAACTTTCCTCTCAGGACTGCTTTCATAGTGTCCCATAAGTTTGAGTAGGTTGTTTCTTTATTCTCATTGAATTCAAGGAAGACTTTAATTTCTTTCTTTATTTCTTCCTTGATCCAGGTGTGGTTCAGTAGTTGACTGTTCAGTTTCCATGAGTTTGTAGGCTTTCTGGGGGTAGAGTTGTTGTTGAATTCTAACTTTAATCCGTGGTGATCTGATAAGACACAGGAGGTTACGGATATTTTTTTGTAACTGTGGAAGTTTGCTTTGTTACCGAGTATTTGGTCAATTTTCGAGAAGGTTCCATGTGCTGCAGAGAAGAGGGTATATTCTTTCCTATTTGGGTGGAATATTCTATAGATGTCTTTCAAGTCCAGTTGATTCATTACCTCCTTTAATTCTCTTAGTTCTCTGTTAGGTTTCTGCCTGATTGACCTGTCCATTGGCGAGAGAGGAGTGTTGAAGTCTCCTACTATTAGTGTGTGCGGTTTGATGGCTGCCTTGAGTTTTAGTAATGTTTCTTTTACGTACGTGGGTGCTTTTATATTAGGGGCGTAGATATTCAGGATTGAGACTTCCTCTTGATGAATTGATCCTGTTATGAGTATAAATGTCCCTCTCCGTCTCTTCTGATTGATTTAAGTTTGAAGTCACGTTTGTTAGAAATTAGTATGGCCACACCTGCTTGTTTCCCAGGTCCATTTGCTTGATAAGACTTTTCCCAGCCCTTTACTCTGAGTAGGTGCCTGTCTTTGTGTTTGAGGTGTGTTTCTTGTAAACAGCAGAATGTTGGATCCTGCTTTCGTATCCAATCTCTTAGCCTGTGCCTTTTTATAGGTGAGTTGAGCCCATTGACATTAAGTGATATTAATGACCAGGGGTTGTTAACTCCGGTCACTTTTTTAGTAGTAGAGTTCGTGTGCATCCCTTGAGTTGCGCTGGTGAAGGGTCTCTAGATGTCTGAGTTTTTGTGGTCATTGTTGGACTCCTTGGTTAGAGATTTTCCTTCTATTAGTTTCTGTAAGGCTGGATTTGTGGCTACGTATTGTTTAAATTTGTTTTTATCCTGAAAAATTTTGTGTTCTCCATTTAGAGTGAATGAAAGCTTGGCTGGGTATAGTAGTCTGGGCTTGCATCCATGGTCTCTTAGTTTTTGCAGTACATCTATCCAGGACCTTCTGGCTTTCATGGTTTCCATAGAGAAGTCAGGTGTAAGTCTGATAGGTTTACCTTTGTAAGTAACTTGGCCTTTTTCCTTTGTGGCTCTTAATATTCTTTCTTTATTCTGTATGCTTTGTGTTTTGATTATTATATGGCGAGGAGATGTTTTTTTTTTTTGATCCAGCCTATTCGGTGTTCTGTATGCTTCTTGAACCTTCATAGGTACATCTTTCTTTAGGTTGGGAAAGTTTTCTTCTATAATTTTATTAAATATATTTTCTGGGCTGTTTAGCTGCACTTCTTCTCCTTCTTCTAGTCCAATTATTCTTAGGTTTGGTCTTTTTATTGTGTCCCATATTTCCTGAATGTTTTGTGATGAGAATTTGTTGGTTTTGCTGTTTTCTTTGATCAGTGTGTTTATTTTCTCTATGGTATCTTCAGTGTCTGATATTCTTTCTTCTATCTCTTGTATTCTGTTGGTGGTACGTGTCTCTGTAGTTCCTGTTCGTTTACCCAGATTTTCCATCTCCAATCTTCCCTCGGTTTTTGTTTTCTTCATTACTTCCAATTCATTCTTCAAGTTTTGAACCGCTTCCCGTACCTGTTTGATTGCTTTTGCATGTTTCTCTTGGTTTTCTTTGGTATCTTTGAGCGATTTATTCATTTCCTCTACCTTTTTGTTTGTAATCTCTAATTGTTTATGGCAGTTTTTCACCTCCTGCTTAAGGTCTTCTATTATTTTCATATAATTCACTTTTGAGTCGATTTCTTCTAATTCTTCTGGAGTAGGGTGTACAATTCTTCTTATTTTGGGATCCCTTGATTCTGGTGAAGTCATGTTGCCTTTCAGGTTGTTGGAGGAAGTCTTGAATTGGCGCCTTCCCATCTCCTCCTTCAAATGGAGCCAGGAGAGGCCTGGTGTCTTGGTCCAGTCTTTGCTGTGAATGAGTCTCTGGGTGTATCTTTTCAGTGTAGAAGCAGGGACCGTCCCGTTGGGCTAGAACTCCTCAGCACCCAAACATGGACTACAGTCCAGATGGAACTCCTCAGGACCGCTCTGGGTGGGTTGTGGATGCAAGCCCGATATCTCTCCCCAGAGATGTCTCTCCTGGTGCCTGGACCGGATCTCCTTGCTGCTTGGGTGTCTCGTAAACAAAGGGCCTACCTAGCTCGCTGCAGGCAGGCTAGTGGGGACAAAGGAGCTACCACCCTCCCATTTGCCCTGCGGATTCGGATTCGGTCCTAGAGCCCGAACAGGCTTGGCTGGGAGATGTTATTTGGTCAAAGAGGGAAGGGAGTCAGACGGAGTGGGGGAGGGTTGTGGATGCAACCTGGGTGGGACAGGAAGAGAGAGGAGGTATAGGGCAGAATAGCCCCTGAGGATGACCAGGAAGTGTAGGAAGGGTGTCTGAGTTCCCTGTCCCGGGCTGCTGCCGCGGTCAGAAACTCACTCACCCCAGTGATGTCTCTCCTGGTGCCTGGACCGGATCTCCTTGCTGCTTGGGTGTCTCGTAAACAAAGGGCCTACCTAGCTCGCTGCAGGCAGGCTAGTGGGGACAAAGGAGCTACCACCCTCCCGTTTGCCCTGCCGATTCGGATTCGGTCCTAGAGCCCGAACAGGCTGGGCTGGGAGATGTTATGTGGTCAAAGAGGGAAGGGAGTCAGACCTTGAGTTAATCTTGTATCCAGACACTTCACTAATGGTGTTTGTGGGCTTTAGGAGTTTCTGGGTAGGGTTTTTGGGGCTCTTTGTGTATAAGTCATATCATTTGAGACTAGTGATACTTCAACTTCTTCCTTACCAATTTTTTATCCCATTCATTTCTTTTTGTTGTCTTATCACCTTTGCTAAAACTTTGAGTACTATATTGAATAGATACAGAGAGAATGGACAGCCTTGTCTCATTTTTGATTTTAGTAGAATTGTTTTGAGTTTCTCAGCACCTTATGGAACCTTCTCCAAAACTGACTACATACTCAGTAAAATAACAAATCTCAACAGATACAAGAAAATTGAAATAAGCCCCTGTATCCTTTCAGATCACCATGGATTAAAATTGAATTTTAGCAACAACAAAAACAATAGAAAGCCTACAAACTCATGGAAGCAGAACAAATCTGTTGAATTTCAAGTGGGTCAAAGGAGAAATAAAGAAATTAAAGACTTCCTATAATTAAATAAAAATTAATGCACAGCATACCCAAGTGTATAGGACATAAAGAAAGTGGTGTTAACAGGAAATATTATTTCACTAAATGCCTTCTTAAAGAATTTGAAGAGATCTCATATGAGTGACTTAAGAGCACACCTGAAAGCTCTAGAACAAAAAGAAGCAGACATACCCCAAAAGAGTAGACCATGAAATAATCAAACTGAGGATGAAATGAAGAAAATAAAAATAAAGAGAAGACTCTAAAAATTAATAAAAAATAGCTGGTTCTTTGAGAAAATCAACAAGATAGTCAAAAACATATCCAAACTAACTAAAAGGTAGAGAGAAAACACCCACATTAATATGATCAGAAGTAAAAAGGTGCATAACAACAGAAACTAAGGAAAGCCAAAGAATCGTTATGTCATAGTTCAATTACTTCCACAAAATTGGAAAATCTAAAAGAAATGGACAAATTTCTCAATAGATACAATTTACCATAGTTAAATCAAAATAATATAAACAATATAAATCTCCCCCAAAGAAATAGAAACTGTCATTAAAAAGTCTTCCAACCAATAAATGTCCATGGCCCTGAGTAGGTGGAACTTTTTAATAAAAAAATTGCGCTCAGAAAAAAAAATCAAGGCCAATATCAAATTAAATGAAGAGAAACTCAAAGCATTTTCACTAAAATCAGGAAGAAGATAAGGATTTCCACTCTATCCCTATCTATTCAACATAAAAATTGAAATATTTTTTTTTGATTTTTCGAGACAGGGTTTCTCCGTAGCTTTTGGTTCCTGTCTTGGAACTAGCTCTTGTAGACCAGGCTGGCCTCGAACTCACAGAGATCCATCTGCCTCTACCTCCCAAGTGCTGGGATTAAAGGCTTGCGCCACCACTGCCCGGCTTTGAAATAATTTTTAAACTTGCAATCTACTTAAAATTTAGGAATGAGTAAGAATTCTTATTATTTCATTTATACCATGTTTCAATTTATTTTTTTGCCAGTTACAGGAAGAATTTTTTCTCCCAAATTTTTCTTGACTTCCACATATAGCTTTGCCACTTTTTGTCAGTCATATTGAAACTACTCTTTATATTTGATTCTTTTTAAGAATTATATTTAAAATTTATGTATATGTTGGTTTGCCTGCAAATGTGTGCAAACAAGTGTGTCTGGGTAGCTGAGGTAGTTAGAATAAGGAATATGAAACCCTAGTGCTGGAATTGTTGGAGAGTTGAAGCAGTCTGATGTGAATGCTGTGACCCAAACTCACGCCCTCTGCAGAAACAGCTAGCCCTCTTAACTGCTGAGACCCACACTTAATCCCAGTCCACTAACAAATTCTTTCCTAGAAATAATCACAATTCTTCTAGAGTAAAAGAACAGTGTGTCTCTCAAGCCAGGCATTGGTTCTCTATGCAAACTGGGTTACCCACTGTCTTACTTGACATTTGCAGAATAAGGGACAAGTATTCGTGTTCCATTCAGACTCCTAACAGGACTATGCGACTTTCTAAATAGTCTTGTTGTTGGCATGAGGGGGCCAGTAGTCATACAACAGATGGCAGGGCAGGGTTAAATTGGGAAATGATATGGCCAAACACTTGCCTGTGTGCCACAACTTTTTTTCCCTTTAAGATTTCTCTGTTCTGCCACTTGGTGGCGCCCACACCCTCCCCATGTGTCTTTCCACTTCTCAGGCCCAGTCTGAAGTAAAAAGAGGGGCTTGTACATCCATAGGAAGGGGGGGGTATTTGCATGGAACCAGCCCACATTTAGACACACAGGGACAAATAAAAAGGATGCCCAGCTATAGTTAGTTCACTGGACTCAGGAAGACAATTCTGAGTGTCTTCACCATGGCTTGGGCTCCACTACTCTTCTTCTTCCTTCATCACTTAACAGGTGGGTAGATTTAAGGGATTCTAGGAGAGTAACTGTTTGCTGTTGGGATCTTTAGCCCATATTCTTCCTGGTGAATGAGGCTGTCTTTTCCTTACTAAATTTTATTATCTTCTTTTTACAGGATCATGTGCCCAGTTTGTGTTAACTCAACCAAGCTCTGTGTCTGGGTCTCTTGGGAGCACAGTCACCATCTCCTGCAAGCGCAGCAGTGGTAACATTGGAGGCAGCTATGTGCACTGGTACCAGCAGCACATTGGAAGGCCTCCCACCAATGTGATCTATGATAATAAAAGACCATCTTGGATTCCTGACCGGTTCTCTGGCTCCATTCACAGCTCCTCAAATTCAGCCTCACTGACCATCACTGCTCTGCAGATTGAGGATGAGGCTGACTACTACTGCCAGTCTTATAGACACAGTGGTGAGAATTATGGGGAAGTAAGACAAAAAACTCCCCAGAGCACCAGTTGTGAAATCATTTGTGAAAAGGAGTACTTTTAGTTCATGTCTCCTATAAAACTACTGCTATTGGGATTTCCAAGTCATAATTGCTTCTAGGTTCAATGCAAGATTCCAGTTTCTCCTCCCACATGTGGATGACTGCACTCTACACATTTAAGTTCAACCCAGGGAGTAGAAATAGTTAAAAACAGGAATTCTGAGGGCAATATTACTGACATTTTGTGTCAGAGACTTCATTACACATATAAGTAATTTAGTTTCATCACTGACCATGTCACTTGCATATTTTTATGTTTCCCTCCATTATGACATCACCAACTCTCTGTGTTGCCAAATTTATCTATAACATGGGAAAGCCACACTTGAGCAAGGCCACTATTTCAAGAAGTCAAAGCCCCTAGCTTTGACTCTTACTTAAGTCACCAAGGCATAAAAATGAAATTTTACCTCTCTGAGATTCTGTCCCTAACTGCTAAGCAATACAATAGCACTGAATTCAAGAGATGATTCTGATGAGGTCATATTCTAGTGAGGGCAAAACCTAGGTTATCCAACTCTGTAGAAGACATAACCACGGTCTATACTATAATGTTAAGGGAAAACCTAGCTTACAAATGAATGTTAAAACCTATGCACAGTAGATATGCAAATGTAATACAGCTCTCCCATCCCATGAACTATCCTGTGTCTGTAAAGCTGTGAAGACCATGGTACTAGAATAAGGAAAGCTGAAAAGGTATACCCTGTGAAAGAACCAAGGAAAACTACAAATTCTGTACTATTAAGGTATATCTATAATATCATTTAGAAGATCTAGGTTCCCATAAGAAAGTGATCAAAATTAAGCACGTCACATTTGTGCATGGACTGAGTGACATTGAGAACGGAAACACAGTTGAAAAGCAAAACTAAGCAAACTTTGCATATCCTCTCAATTATTTTACATACAGAATGAAAACAACAACTGACTGGGACAGATAGATTGCTCACTCACCCAAATTCTTCCTTACAGTTTTTTTTCAGTTTTATATAATTTTCCATTTTCTGGATTGTTAAACATTATAATTTGCATTTCCCCTTTCAATATCTTTCCCATTTCCCTGGTATAGATAATTAACTGCTCATGGGAAGAGTGAGGAAAGCACTAAGAATAAACTGAAGCAATAATATAAGGAATGGAATTAGTTAAGTGAAACATGTAATTAATTATATAAAAATTTGTCTTCTAATGTAATTGTGACAGTGAAGAATAAGGAAAGAGATCAGTTTAGGGTCATCATGTAGGGAGTATAGGAAGACTTGGAGAAGAACTTCTATGCTAATAGAGGAAAGGGTTGAAGCTAATGTGACTACACTGTTTGGTCAGGGATTTGAATCAGTTATCACAGGGCATCACGCATGGGCACCAGAATCCTGGTTTGGTTAATACTTTAGACCCAATTTGATGATTACATAAAACGTCAAAAAATATTATGGGGACAAAAAATTGAAAATGTTAAAAAGTATAAAACAGTGCTTTGCTTTGTCCATGTTAGACATGTAGATTTCAGACAACGTGTTTGTGGTATGCAGGATTGGCAGGTAGATGATACTCCTGGAATGCTGGAGTCTCGAGAGAATAAACCAGACATTTTGGAATGCAGTTGTCTTCTGAGGTGAGCAACTTTGGAAGATATTCAGTAGAAGAGACAGTAGAGATATAAAGAAGGAGCTGGGAAAGGAAAGGAACATTGTAGAGAGAAGAAAAGAATTTAAAACTAAAATTGAGTGAGTAGAAGACTTAGCTATGAGTGTGGAATGAGTCTACTTTATTTATTAGATTTTTTAAAAATAATACCAATCCAAATTCCCACTCCCTTTTCTCCTCTCATTCCAGCTACACACCCTCCCACCCCACTCCCATCTAATCCTAAGAGAGGGTAATGCACATTGTTTTGTGGAAGGTCTAAGGCCCTCCATACTACATCTAGGCTGAGCAAGGTAAACATCCAAAGAGAATAGGATCCAAAAAAGCCAATATATGCAGTAGCGATATAAATCCCAGTGTTACTGCCAGTGTCCCCTCAGTCTGCCCCAGTCATATAACTGTCAACCACACTCAGAGGGACTAGTTTGGTCCTATGCTTGTTCCTTTCCAGTTCAGCTTGTAGTAGAAGGGAGCGGTGGGCTGTGTTCCTGGTGCCTGCCTGTTTAAACACCTAAATAACCACACAGAAATTGTATTAATTAAATTACTGCCTGGCCCATTAGTTTTAACCACTTATTGGCTAACTCTTACATATTCGTTTAACCCATCTCCATTAATGTGTATCGCCACTTGACTGTGGCTTACTGACATGAGTCTAATCAGCGTCCATCTCGGAGAGCCATGGCGTCTTCCACACTGCCTTCTTCCTCCCAGCATCCAGTCCTATGTTCTCCACCTATTTACGTTCTGCCCTATCAAAAGGCCTAGGCAGTTTCTTTATTTGACCAATGAAAGCAACACATAAAAAGAAGATTCTCCTACACCACCAGCTGGAGTTGGTGAGCTCCCATTAGCTCAGGAAAACTGTTTCAGTTGGTGTCCTCATCATGGTCTTGACCTCTTTGCTCATATTCTCATTCTTTCCACTCTTCAACTGGACCTTGGGAGCTCAGTCCAGTGCTCTGATGTGGGTCTCTGCCTATGTTTTCATCTGTTGCTGGATGAAGGTACTATGATGATATTTAAGATAATCATCAGTTTGACTACAGGGCAAGGCCAGTTCAGGCATCCTCTCTTTTATTGCTTAGGGTCTTAGATGGGGTCATCCTTGTTGATTCCTGGGAATTTCTCTAACACCAAGTTTCTTGTTAGTCTCATAATGGCTTCCTAAATCAAGATATCTCTTTCCTTGCTCTCATCTCTGTCAGAGGTATTTTAAAGAGGGCAGAAACCTTAAGCACTGGCAGCTGCCCTGAATTGATGAATCATCCAGCCACCAGAGGGCATTAACAGACACAGACTTCCTTTTTTTTTTGCCAGGATCTCAGCTGATTTCTCCTTGCCCAGCAGCATTTTCTGTACATGAGAAAGTAAGTTTCCTCTAACTTTTTTTTTCTCAGCTGGAGCCTAGGCTAATGTTGAAGGAGGAGTTTTCATAGCCTCCAGGACAGGAGATATTTGCATAGGGATCATCCCATCTGAGGACAGTCACAGATAAGAAGTGACTGCCTTTCAATAGGTTGTGTGGCTCTAGGAGAACTTTCAAGTGTTTCCACCATGACCTGGACTCCAGTTCTCCTCACTTTCCTTGCTCACTGCACAGGTGGCTGTTTGCATGGGAATCTGGGAGTGTGAACAGGAGAAATGATAGTTTCTTCCCAGATACCTAGAAATTGGCCTTGCCTGGATCTCACTAATACTTTGTTTCATTCTACCCTTTCAGGATCTTGGGCTGAGGTTGTATTCACCCAGCCCCAATTTGTGTCAGGATCCTTGGGGCAGAAGATCACCATCTCCTGTACCCACAGCACTGGGAACATTGAAAGTAATTATGTATACTGGCACCAGAAGCATTCAGCAAGTGCACCCCGTCTGCTCATCTACAATTATGATCAAAGACCCTCTGGAGTTCCAGATAGGTTCTCTGGATCCAAGGACAGATCTTCCAACTCTGGCATCTTAACTATCTCCGGGCTGCAGGCTGAGGATGAAGCTGACTACCACTGTCTGTCTGGCTATGACAACTATTTCACACAGAGCCTCAGACTTATGGGGAACAGAGACAAAAACTCTCTAGAGAGTCACCACCCTGGCTTACATTCAACCTTGGGAAATCAAGCTTTTCTGTCTTGTTTTAGAAATTTTTGTTAGTCTTTTTATGTCCAAAAATACAATACAACTGTCTATCTATCTATCTATCTATCTATCTATCTATCTATCTATCCATCATCTATCTATCTATCTATCTATCTATCTATCTATCTATCTATCTATCTATCTATCATCTATCTATCTATCATCTATATGTCCATCCATTTGTCCATCCATCCATCTCTTCTCTCTCTCTCTCTCTCTCTCTCTCTCTCTCTCTCTCTCTCTCTCTCTCTCTCTCTGTGTGTGTGTGTGTGTGTTTTTGTGTGTGTGTATTAGTCAGAGGACACCTTCCGGAAGTCAATTTTTTCTTTTCACCATGTGGGTCCTTGGAATAAAACTCAAGCCTTCAGGTTTGTTGGCAAGCATCTTTAACCATTGAGCCACCCCTCTGACTCAAAACTTCTCTATATTGATGGATGATCGCCTAATCCTTTAAAAAGTATTTCATGGAAGAGATTTGCTTAACCTCAGAGCTTACCAAACTGGGATGAATCATTCCTTAAATTGAATATTCCTTTTTTCCTGTTTTTTCGGTTTATTGCTTTCTTAAGCCTAGTTTTCGTTATATTGGTATATAGCTATATGGGCTAGACTTCTCTTGAACTTGCAATCCTTTTTGTATAGCAGAAAATATTCTACATTCTTAAACTGTAGGTGTGTGTGTTTTGTTGTCTCAGCTTTAAGAAAGGAGATATTTAATATCTTTGGAATGAATGCCTCCCACTTGAGAAAATTCTAGGTCCTGTCTTTTATTAATTAAATTTATTCTTTGCTATTTTATAGATGTATAGAATGTATTCTGATTATTCTTACTTCCTATCTTTGTTGTAAACCGTGCCTTCTTGTATTGACAATCTTTCCGCCAATCTGTCATAAGCTTTAGACAAAATTCGATTGTCACATTCAATCATTTTGATTCTCTGAGATAATGTTTCAGTCCCTTCAGAAAGTGACTGATGAAATTTACGATTTAAATCAGCTGTTCTTTCTTCCATAGTAATGAATTTCTCCTTAATATCAGTCACTAATGTTTCACTTCCTACAGAAAGGGATTGGAGTTTACGATCCAACTCAGCTGTTCCCTCTATCATAGTCATGAATTTCTCCTTAACATTTGCGTGTACCTTTTCTAAATTTTTTTCAATCACCATTGTCTTGTTAAACAAAGTTCTGTTCTCTTCCTGTAGAACTTCAAACTGATTCTTGAGAAGACCATTGTCATGCTTAATCATTTATAGATGTTTAACCTCTGCCTTAAGAATCCTGGATTCATCTCTTAAAGCCTCTATCAGACTTTTGTTGTCAAACCATATAATACCAAGGAAAACTATTAATCCCAGAAGGATTCATAGATGTAAGGTGCTAGACACCTCTTGTAAGATCTCCCACATGGCACACTCAAAAAGACTGTTAAAATCCTGAATAGTTATATTCTCAGACATTTTATTTATAAAAGGAAAAAAAAAATTACCTGCAATGACTGGTTCCTGCCAGAGGTGGCGAAAGAGTCCACTTGGAGAGCCGGTCTGAAACAACTCAAAACCAAAATTTATTCAAAGTGACCCCTTCCTCTGTGGCGGTTTGTGTTATAAACTGCAAATATTTAAGCTTCCGTGTTCAGCTCCAAACTTCAAGGCAGAGAGGGAGGGGCTAACTCCTCTGGCACTTCCAGCGGGCGAATGGAAAAAAGAGCTGGCTGCGGGCGGCTGGGGACCCACAGCGGCGGCCTTGGCCCTGCCCAGGCCAGGACTAGGGCTTGTGAGCGGGCCTGCACTGCGGCAACCATGACCGCCCAGGACCTGCTGTGAGCGCAGCGGGCTTCGGAGAGGGGGCAAATGTGCCCAAACGTTGGACGCCAAAATGAAGTGGTGGCTGAGATTAATGTAGACAAATAGTGTAGGTATTTGCACAACTTTAATGAAAACAAGACTCACGAAACCAAGGTTCCAGAGAAGTACAAGAAGCAGGAAAGGAAGCATGGCTTCTCCGCTCCCAATTTATCAGTAAACATTTGCCCGAGGCGAGTCAGCCCCCAATGGGCGGGCTTATCCCATGTTCCTCTTTTTGGGTCTGGCTTACCTCATTCAGGATAGTGTTTTCTATTTCCATCCATTTGTCTGCAAACTTCAAGAAGTCCTTGTTTTTTACTGCTGAGTAGTACTCTAATATGTATATATTCCATACTTTCTTCATCCATTCTTCAATTGAAGGGCATCTAGGTTGTTTCCAGGTTCTGGCTATTACAAACAATGCTGCTATAAACATTTTAGAGCATATACTTTTGTTGTATGATAAGGCCTCACTTGGGTGTATTCCAAAGAGTGATATTGCTGGGTCCATGGGTAGGTTGATCCCGAATTTCCTGAGAAACATCCAAACTGCTTTCCAGAGGGGTTGCAAAGTTTGCATTGCCACCAGCAATGGATGAGTGTACTCCTTTGTCCACAACTTCTCCAGCAAAGGCTATCATTTTTGTTTTTTATTTTTGCCATTCTGACAGGTGTAAGATGGTGTCTTTTAGTTGTCTTGATTTGCATTTCCCTGATCGCTAAGGAAGTTGAGCATGACCTTAGGTGTCTTTTGGCCATTTGAAGTTCTTCTTGGAGAGATCTCTGTGCAGCTCAGTGCCCCATTTTATAATTGGGTTGATTAGCCTTTTACGGTCTAGTTTCTTGATTTCTTTATATATTTTGGAGATCAGACCTTTGTCAGTTGTGGGGTTGGTGAAGATCTTCTCCCAGTCAGTGGGTTGCCTTTCTGTCTTAGCAACAGTGTCCTTTGCTTTACAGAAGCTTCTCAGTCTCAGTAGGTCCCATTTATTCAATGAGGCCCTTACTGTCTGTGCTGCTGGGGTGATATGTAGGAAGTGGTCTCCTGTGCCCATGTGTTGTAGAGTACTTCCCACTTTCTCTTCAATCAGGTTCAGTGTGTTTGGACTGATCTTGAGGTCTTTAATCCACTTGGACTTGAGTTTTGTGCATGGTGATAGATATGGGTCTATTTTCATTCTTCTACAGATTGACATCCAGTTTTGCCAGCACTATTTGTTGAAGATGCTCTCTTTTTTCCATTGTATACTTTTAGCTCCTTTATCGAAAATCAGGTGTTCATAGGTTTGTGGGTTAAAGTCAGGGTCTTCTCTTCGATTCCCTTGGTCAACTTCTCTATTTTTATGCCAATACCAAGCTGTTTTCAATACTGTAGCTCTGTAATAGAGTTTGAAGTCAGGGATGGTAATGCCTCCAGACGTTCCTTTCTTGTATAAGATTGTTTTGGCTATCCTGGGTTTTTTTGTTTTTCCATATAAAGTTGATTATTGTCTTCTCCAGATCTGTGAAGAATTTTGATGGGATTTTGATTGGGATTGCATTGAATCTATAGATTGCTTTTGGTAGAATTGCCATTTTTACTATGTTGATCCCCCCAATCCAAGAGCAAGGGAGATCCTTCCATTTCCTGGTGTCCTCTTCTCTTTCTTTCTTCAAAGACTTAAAGTTCTTGTCAAATAGATCTTTCACTTCCTTGGTCAGGGTTACCCCAAGATATTTTATGCTCTTTGTGGCTATCATGAAAGGTGATGCTTCTCTGATTTCTCTCTCTGTTTCCTTATCCTTAGTGTATAGGAAGGCAACTGATTTTTTGGAGTTGTTCTTGTATCCAGCCAAGCTACTAAAGGTGTTTATCAGCTGTAGGAGTTCTTTGGTAGAGCTTTGGGGTCGCTTATGTATACTATCATATCATCTGCAAATAACGAAAGCTTAACTTCTTCCTTTCCAATACAAATCCCCTTGATCTCCTTATGTTGTCTTATTGCTATTGCTAGAACTTCGAGCACTATATTGAAGAGGTATGGAGAGAGTGGACATCCTTGTCTTGTTCCAGATTTTACTGGGATGGCTTTGAGTTTTTCTCCATTAAATTTAATGTTAGCTGTGTGTTTGCTGTAAATAGCTTTTTTATATTTAGGTATGAGCCTTGTATCCCTAGTCTCTCCAAGACCTTTATCATAAAGGGGTGTTGAATTTTGTCGAATGCTTTTTCAGCATCTAATGAAATGATCATATGTTTTTTTTCTTTCAGTCTATTTATATGGTGTATTACATTGAATGATTTGCATAAGTTGAACCAGGCCTGCATCTCTGGTTCAACTTACCATGCATTCGGTTTGCCATGATTTTATTGAGAATTCATGAGTGAGATAGGCCTGTAATTCTCTTTCTTGTTTGGGTCTTTGTGTGGTTTTGGTATCAGGGTAACTGTAGCTTCATAAAAGGAATTTGGCAATGACTTTTCTGTTTCTATATTGTGAAATATGTTAAGGAGTATAGGTATTAGCTCTTCTTGGAAGTTCTGGTAGAATTCTGCTTTGAAACCATCTGGTCCTGGGCTTTTTTTGGAAGGGAGATTTTTGATTAACAGTTTCTAATTCTTCACGACTAACAGGTCTATTTAGATCGTTCACCTGGTCTTCATTTAGCTTTGGTATATGGTACTTATCTAAAAAAATTCCATTTCTTTTGCATTTTCCAGTTTTGTGGCATACAGTCTTTTGTAGTAAGATCTAATGATTCTCTCAATTTCCTCTGTGTCTGTGGTTATGTCCCGCTTTTCATTTCTGATTTTATTTATTTGCGTGTTCTCTCTCTGTTGTTTAGTTAGTTCGGATAGAGGTTTGTCGATATTGGTGATTTTCTCCAAGAACCAACTTTTTGTTTCATTGATTCTTTGGACTGTTTTCTGTGTTTCTATTTTGTTGATTTCTGCCCTCAGTTTGCTTATTTCTAGTCTTCTGCTCCTTCTGGGCACCTCTGCTTCTTTTTTGTCTAAAGCTTTCAGGTGTGCCGTTAAGTCCCTAATGTATGCTTTCTCCGTTTTCTTTATGTGGGCACTTAGTGCTATGAACTCTTAGCACTGGTTTCATCGTGTCCCATAGTTTGAGTATGTTGTCTCTTTATTTTCATTAAATTCAAGGAAGACTTTAATTTCTTTCTTGATTTCTTCCTTGACCTAGGTGTGGTTCAGTAGTTGATTGTTAAGTTTCCATGATTTTGTCGGCTTTCTGTGGGTAGCATTGTTGTTGCCTTCTAACTTTAATCCAGGGTGATCTGATAAGACACAGGTGGACACTGATATTCTTTTGTATCTGTGGAGGTTTCCTTTGTTTCCGAGTATATGGTCAATTTTTGAGAAAGTTCAATGAGCTGCAGAGAAGAAGGTATATTCTTTCCTATTTGGGTGGAGTGTTCAATAGATGTCTGTTAAGTCCATTTGCTTCATTACCTCCAATAATTCTCTTAATTCTCTATTAGGTTTCTGTCTGATTGGCCTGTCCATTGGAGAGAGAGGTGTGTTGAAGTCTCCTACTACTAGTGTGTGTGTGGTTTGATGTCTGCCTGTAGTTCTAGTAATATTTCTTTTATATAAGTGGCTGCTTTATATTAGGGGCATAGATATTCAGGATTGAGATGTCATCCTGATGAATTGTTCCTGTTATTAGTATAAAGTGTCCATCTCGATCTCTTCTGATTGATTTTAGTTTGAAGTCAGTTTTGTTGGAAATTAGTATGGCCACACCTGCTTTTTTCTTAGGACCATTTGCTTGAAAGACCTTTTCCCAACCTTTTACTCTGAGTAGATGCCTGTCTTTGTGGCTGAGATGTGTTTCTTGCAAACAGCAGAATGTTCGATCCTGTTTTCGTATCCAATCTCAGCCTGTGCCTTTTTATAATTGATTTGTGACCATTATTATTAAGTGATATTAATGAACAGTGGTTGTTTACTCCAGTTATTCTTACTGTTTTTGCTAGTAGAGTTTGTGTGTGTCCCTTCTTTGGGTTTGCTGGTTAAGGTTCGCTAGATGCCTGTGTTATTGTAGTCATTTTTGGCAATGTTGGATTCCTTGGGTTGTGATTTTTCTTTCTATTACTTTCTGTAGCGCTGGATTTGTGGCTATGTATTGTTTATATTTGTTCTTATCCTGGAATGTCTTGTTTTCTCCATTGATAGGGAATACTTGCTTGGCTGTGTATAGAAGTTTGGGTTTGCCTCCATGGTCTTTTAGTTTTTGAAGAACCTCTATCCAGGACCTTCTGGCTTTCATGGTTTCCATACAGAAGTCAGGTGTAAGTCTGATCAGTTTACCTTTATAAGTTACTTGGCCTTTTTCCTTTGCAGCTCTTAAAATTCTTTCTTTAACCTGTATATTTTGTGTTTTGATTATTATATGGCAAGGGCATATTTTTCTTTGATCCAGTCTGTTTGGTGTTCTGTATGCTTCTTGGATATTCAAAGGAATATCTTTCTTTATGTTCTGAAAGTTTTCTTTCATAATTTTGTTAAATATATTTTCTGGGCCTTTAAGCTGTGTTTCTTCCTTTTCTTCTATTCCTATTATTCTCAGGTTTGGTCTTTTTATTGTGTCCCATATTTCCTGAATGTTTTGTGATGAGAATTTGTTGGCTTTGCTGTTTTCTTTGATCAGTGCATTTATTTTCTCTATGGTGTCTTCAGAATCTGAGATTCTTTCTTCTTTTTCTTGTATTCTATTGATTATGCTTGTTTCTGTAGGCTCTGCTCGTTGATCTAGATTTTCCATATCCAGGTGGTCCTCAGTTTGTGTTTTCTTCCTTGCTTCCATTTCAGTTTTCAATTCTTGAACTGTTTCCATTACCTGTGTGTTCATTTTTTCTTGGTTTCCCAGGGTCTTCTTCAAACTTTTTGTTATACTTCTCACCCATTTCTATAAAGGTGTTTTTTACATATTGTTTAAGGGACTCTATTGCTTTCATAAAGTCAGTTTTTTCCACTTCTTCTGTGTTAGGGTGTTCAAGTCCTTCTGTTGTAAGATCATTGGGTTCTGGTGCTTTCATGTTGTTTTTCAGATTATTGGGTGAATTTTTGCCTTGGCGCCTGCCCATCTCCTCCTATCGATGCTATCTAATTGGTCTTTTAAAACCGGATCAGGTTTCTCTGCTGGCCAGAGGCTCCACTTGCAAAATGCCTTCGTTCTGTTTCCTGGCTCCTGCCGGGGGCCAAGATCCCTCTCACCCCTCAGATGGAACTTCAGGAAAAGAACCAGGTTCCCCATTTGCCAGGGACCTCTCCAACCAATGGCCTACCTCTTTGATTTAATTGTCCTGGGGCGATCTGCTCTCAGTGTTGTGCGCTGGTCCCTGCCACCTGAGTCTCCTGCTGCTGTGCCAGTACCCGCCGGTCTGGCCACCGCCACCTGCATCGCCTGCCGCCAGCTGTGTCGGTCCGTCCTCTGCCTATAAATTCTTTAATTTAAACTGCTAAACTGTGAATAGATTGCAAGTTTAATACTTTTGCATTTTAAAATTTTCCTTTCACTTTTGTTTTCAAGTACCAAGATATGCTTTTTATTAAATTCTATTGTACATATTTATATAAAATCCACTTTAGTTTGAGATTAATGTTTTGTACATACAAAATTTGGAAATGAGTGTTAAGGCTAACAATTAAATCAGAACATACAATTGAGGTTTGTGAATATAAAAACTTTTCTAATTGTCTACAAAATTTAGTAAACAATGAGAAACATAGCCATATGAGAAATAGTATTATGAGATCAGATTGTGAAAGTGAAAGGATTTAATTTCTGAGTTTTTCCACTAGGTAGGAAATTCCATTGTCTATGAAATTATTAAATTATTTTGATGCTGGAAATATTTCTCTTAAATAATTAATCCATTGGGATAAAGAAGGAAGTAGAAACAAGAGTTGTGAGTTCACTACTCATGTTGCTCATGGGACTGAGAAGTAGGAAGTAGACTACAGTGTAGCTTTGGGGAATGCTCCTCATGGCATCACTACATGTGGAAATACAGGCAAAGAAGTAGTGATTTCTGAATGACTTGGTCTTCCCAACAGCACTGTCCTCTCAAAATTATCCCATCATTTTCCCCTAGTGGGCATCAACATGTCCTTGAGAAGTATTTGGAGATAAAACTGATTCTACAGGGAAGGAATAGAAGCAGGCTTAAAGGAACATGGGTAGGCAAGGAAAGGAAAAGCAGCTTTTTGAGACTATCACTTTTTCTTCCTAGGAAACTCTGCACAGGGAAATAACTAGAAGTCACAGGGGCAGGTGTCAACACAGAATCAATAGGGCAGGGGGATGTTCAGGGGCCCTGTAAAGTACCCAAGCCAGCATTTGTTTAATAGAATCTTGGTCTTCTCCAGTCTGGATTACTTTCCTCTTCCCCACAACTTGGACTGTTTTTTCTCAGTCACTTGATTCTTTGTCCATGATGGAGAACAACTTTGGCAAATCCCTAACCAACTACCAGCACCCTCAGGTATAGGTCATGCCTTGGGGTCTCTCCTTTAGAATTGGAGATGACCCCTCCTCAAGGTAGGACACCTGACCAAAACCTCAAGAAAATAACCTGAAAATGGCCAATACTCATGTGGCACTCCATGGTATCCTTCCAGAAAAAGTGACACTCCTCTACGATTACCTGGTGAGAAATTCAATAGGCCCTCACCTCCACTGGGAGTATTGCAATGAATAGGGACATGGGTCTTCTACCATTCTGAATGAACAAAGTTATTACTTTCCTCTTCTCGACCACTTGGTTTATATTTCAGTCATTCAATTCTTTGTCCATGCCAGAGAATAACCTTGCCAACTTCCTAAACAACTACCAGCACTCCAGTTATATATCTTGGTGTCTCTCACCTACAGTTGGAGAAGACTTCTTCTCAAGATTATATGCATAACTGAAAATTAGGAAACCGGACTTGGAACTGGTCATTGCCCATGTGGCACTCCAAGACCTCCTTCCTCAGTAAGTGATACTCTTCCACAGTTAACCTGGTAGGAAATTCAGCCAGCCCCCAATTCCACTGGGAGTAGGGATAGTAGAGGCTCTGAATGAGTGGGTGCAAGGTTATGTCTCAAGGTTGAGAACCAGAGCAAAGGCTTGTGCTGCCACTCTTTAGCAAAGAGACATAGTAAATAGGACCCCCATGGAACTGATAAGTTTGAGGGGAGAAAGAGTAGGAGGGAAATTCCCTCTCAGTACACCTGGGACAGATACACAGTGAAGCTTGCTGATGCCTTGTATTGTGCCCAGGATATTCCAAGCAAATAAATTCTGGTTTTGAAAATTTAGCTTTATGATTTAAATTTTAAAATGTTCTTTTCTGTAAAACTGTATTTATTGAAACAATGGTATCACTAACCAAGATGAAACAGGTGAATATTAAGCTTTCTTTCTACAGAAAGAGTTCAGTCTATTCACAGTAAATTAGAAAAATCACGCTTAGCCAGCAAGGGAGTAGGCAACAGAGATGAAGTCCAAAAATCAACATAAAATTTCTATAGTGGCTACCTGAAATGAATAAAGTTCTAGATATATCTGAATCACAGAAATTAAACCAAGAATGGTTCCACCAGTAAAACAGGCATTTCAAAATAAGAAAATTGAAACGTCACCAAAGTTTTTACAACTATCAAAACCTTGGATCCAGTTGGGTCCACCCCAGAATTTTAACAGATTTTAAAGGAAGAAGTACAGTCAATATTTCTCAAGTTATCAATAAAAATTGAAGTATAAGGAGCACTTTTAATTACCCCCAGTGAATCCAGATTTACTGTATTATGAAGGCCATGTAAATACTCAATTAAAAACCAAAACAAAAACTTTAGTGTCATGGCAGATAATGGCAGTTTTGCCTCTAGGACCCATGACGTGTCTGGCCATGGGTTCTTGGATCAGTTTAAAGTACAATGCATGAGTTTCCTACAGTCGGGCAGATTTTAGGTCCAATTTGATAAGTGTTGGCTGTCCCCAAGATGCATGTGCCTCTATGGCACTGTTAGGGATGGCTTGCTATACCTTTTGTGTAGTTTTCAACCTTTTTATCTGAGTAGGACAATTGATAACACGTTACCCTTGTACATTATATTTTGAATTTATGAGGACTATCCCACAGGGAGGCAGCTTCCAGATCATTGATTCGTATTTTAAAGTAAGGATATAAACTGATAGGTTTTGCTGTACTTTCCCAAACATCCTTAATGTAACTTATGACCTTGCCCTCTCCCTGTGCATTCCTCTCCATGTCCTTTCTCTCTCAGTATGTATTCCTCCCTCCTACTCCCTCTTTCTACAAATTACTCCCTTCACCTTTTGTAATCAAGCCCTGCCACTTGCATTTTTCCCTTTGTAGCATCCATGTCCCGCTATTTCTCTCTCTAAAGCAACATCTCCTCTTTCTACAATGCTCCTTTTCTGCTTTTCTGATTTTATGGTTATTCAAGGGTGTTAATTCAAAGCAAGGAGATTTTGATTTAGGATGCACAAATAAGGGGAAACATAAGACATTTCTCTTTCTGGATCCTGTTGACCCCCACTAAGCATAGTATTTTCCAGTTTTATCTATTTATTTGTAGATTTTATTTTTATAGCTGAATAAAATTGTATAATCATGCCACATTTTCATCATCCACTAAGTAGTTCAAGGAAAACTAAGATACTTCCATTTCTTTGTTATTATGAATAGAATGGTGATGACTGTGGCTGAACAAGTATATCTGCAGTGAGATATAAAGTCCTTTCAGCATTTGCAAAAGCGGAAATAGCACAATTGTATAATATATCTGATTTAGGCAATTGGGGAAGTGTCCATACCAATTTCCAAAAATAGATTTATTTTATTTTTAATAGTTCTATCATTTATTATTATCATGTGTATTATATGAAAGCTTCATGCATAAATTATCCAATATGTAAGCAAATAAATAGAAAATTAATAAAAGAGTAATTCTCACTTAAACATCAATAAAACATTTAATGAGTGAATATATGGTAAATGTACTTTACAATCAAAAATACTTCCAAAAGTTATTCTGAATGGATATCCATCAAAGTGTCATAGATTTATTTTTATATTTATGTGTCCATGTTTATTTTTTTGCCAGCATCAATGTCTCTGCAGCACATATCATATATGCAGTGCCCACAGAGGACATTAGATCCTCTGCAACTGAAGTTATGAAAGGTTGGGATCGTCCACATGGGTTCTTGGAATTGAACCCAGATCCTCTGAAAGAGCAGCTAGTTTTCCATCACTGAGCCATCTCTACAGACCCTGATTAATTAATATTTTTCATTTTTTATTATTTAAAATAATTTCTAAATTTAATATATTTTGGTGATTTTCTTCCACTTCTCCAAGTCCTTCCAGATACTCACCCCATCCCTACCCAGCCAATTGTAAGTTCATTTTCAAAGAAATGAACAAAAATCCAATACAACAACCAAATGCTCTAAAAAGTAGAAAACAAAATTAAAAAAAAAAGAAAGAAAAGTAACTGTGTTCATAGCAGGAAGTGTCTACATGAAGAGAATAGAGAATTCTCATACCAAAGACTTAATGTTATGAGAGTATACACAAGTGACCTCCAGAATTCCACCAGTGAACTCCTATAGCTAATGAACACCTTCAGTGATGTAATAGGACACAAGATTTTTAACTAAAAAATCAGTAGACCACCTACAATTGATAAATGGACTGAGAAAGAAATCAGAGAAACAACACCCTTAACAATAGCCACAAATAATATATAATATCTTGCGGTAACTCTAACCAAACATGTGAAATATCAAGATGACAATAACTTTAAGTCTTGGAAGAAAGAAACTGAAGAAGATACCAGAAAATGGAAAGAACTCCCATATGCATGAATAGGGAGGATTGACATATTTTGGTAAAATAGTGATTTTACCAAAAGCAATCTGTAGATTCAGTAGAATCCCCATCGAAACCCTAACACAATTCTTCACAGACCTCAACAGAACAATACTCAGCTTAATATGGAAAAACAAGAAACACAGTATAGGTCAAACAATCCTGTATACTCAAGGGACTTCCAGAGGTATCACCATCTGTGACTTCAATTTCTGCTACAGAACTCTAGTAATAAATACAGCTTGATATTAGAATAAACACAGATGCATGGATCAATGGAATCGAATTGAAGACCCTGACATAAATCAACATGCCCATGAACACCTGATTTTTGACAAAGAGGCTGAAATTGTACAATGAATAAAAAAAAGGATGTTCAGCAAATGGTGCTGGTGTAACTGGATGTTGACATGTAGAAAAATGCAAAAAGATTCATACCTATCACCATGCACAAAACTCAAGACCAAGTGGATCAAGATCTTAACACAAATCCAGTTACACTGAACCTGATAGAAAATAAAGTGGGAAGTAGCCTTGAACACATTGGCACTGGAGATTACTTCCTGAATATAACACCAGTAACACAGACACTGAGGTAGACAATTACTAAATGGGTCCTCATGAGCATTACTTATGACATTTTATGTTGGAAAATATGTAGAGCAAGGAGAATGTTCCTCCATTGCTGGTGGGTGGGGAAATTGTACCACTACTTTGAAAATCAATTTAGTCATTTATCAGGAAAATCAACCTACCTCAAGACTCAACTATACCACTCTTGGGCATATACCCAAAGGATGCTTAATCCATACCACAAGGACACTTGCTCAACCATGTTCATAGCATTAATATTCATAACAGCCAGAAACTGGAAACAAACTAGATGCCCCTCAACCAAAGAATGGATAAAGAAAATGTCATGTATATATACTCAACAGAGTATTATTCAGCAGTAAAAAGCAATGACCTCTTGAAATTTGCAGGCAAGTGGATGGAACTAGAAAAAAATCCTCAGTGAAGTAACCTAGACTTAGAAAGACAAACCCTGTATGTACTCACTTATAAGTAGATATTAGATGTAAAGCAAAGGATAACCAGGCTACAATCCATAGCCCCAGAGAAGTTAGGTAGCAAGTAGGAACCTAAGAGTGATGGGTGGATAGCCATGGGAGTGGGAAATAGATGATATCTCCTGAGGAAACTGGGTGTATGGGTAGAGGGTAGGGTCTGGGTGATGGATACATGAAGGATCAGGATGGTAAAGTTGCAGGAAAGATGGAGAAGGAGAGCAATGAGAGATGATATATCTTGATAGAGGGGTCATTATGGGATTATGGAGAAACCCAATGCTTTGTAAACTCCCTGGAATACACAAGAATGACCCCAGGTAAGTCTCTTAGCAATAGTGGAGTGGGTGCTTGAACTGGTTCTCTCCTGTAATCAGATTGGTAACTACCATAATTGTCATCATAAAACTTTCAACTAGTAACTGATGGAAGAGTCCAGTTGAAGAGAAGGAGAAGGGATTATGTGAGCTAGGGGGTCAAGAACATGATGGAGAAACACACAGAGACAATTGACCTGAGGTCATGTGAAGTCTAGGACTCTAAACCAACAGGGATACTGCATTGGACTGACGTAGGCCCTCTGCATACGGGTGACAGTTGTGTAGCTTGGAAAGTTTGTGGAACCTCTAGCAGTAGAACCAGGACCTATCCCTGGGGCATGAACTGCCTTTCTGGAACCTATTGCCTATGGTGGGATGCCTCGCTCAGTCTTGATGCAGGGGGAGGAACTTAGTCCTGCCTCAACTTGATATGCTATGCTTTGTTGACTCCCATGGGAGGCCTTACCCTTTTTGAGTGGATGGGAGTAGAAAGTAGGTGAGGGCAGGGTATGGTAGGAGAGGAGGGAGAGGAAACTGTGGTTGGTATGTAAAATAAATTTTAAAAAAATTAATAAAAAGTAATAACATATAGGCTTAGACACATATGTCCATATACCGGAGTCTCATTAAAACACAAAACTAGAACCCATAGTATAAACATAAAGTTAAAACTTATGATCTGACATGACATTGTGGCAAAAAGAACATCCAAAGATGTTATTGAGTTTATTTTGTGCTTGCCACCTACTGCTGATGATTGGCCTTAAGTATGGTTTGAATCCCTAGTGAGATGCCCAGGAAAAAAAAAAATCAATTTTTCATATGCGAGTGGTAATCATTTGAGAATAGTTTTTGGGTTAGGGATGGGGTTTGTGTTTCTTATCCTCTGAGCATTAAGACCCCATCTGTCTTAATCCCTAGCAGGCCCTGTACATACTGCCATGGTGTGTGCCACAGGGTTCATATGTGTGTTGGTTGTGTTGTGTTTAGAAGTCTTTGTTTCTCTGCATTCTACCTCTTACATTCTTCCTGCCTCTTATGGTGCAGGCTTCTCCGAGTCCACAGAGAAAGGTTTGGATGGAGACACACCATTTATAACTGTGTGTTGATGTGCACTTCTGCATGCTGTGAATGTCTTGGTTAATAAAGAAGCCGATTTGGCCAATAGCCAGGCAGAATAAAGCCAGGCAGGACATCCAAAGCAAAGATAATGGGAAAAATAAGGCTGAATCTGGGAGATGTCAGCTAGAGAAGCAAATGTGAGGTAACACTGCAACCACATGGCAATCCATAGATTAATAGAAGTGGGTTAATTTAGGGTGCAAAAACAAGTTAGTAACAAGCCTGAGCCATCGGTCAAACAGTTTGTAATTTTAATATTAAGCTTCAGAGTGGTTTTTTGGGAACAGGTGGACAGGAGTGAAACCTCCAGTTAGAGTCTGTTCCAGGTTCCCTCACTCTCTGAATATAGTGTAGTTCTGGGTCTCTGTATTTGTTCTCATTTAGTGCAGGAGGAAGGTTCTGCTATAATGACTGAGTTACATACTGGACGATGAAATACCGGAATATCATTAGATGTCATATAAATGCTGTTTCTTTAGCAGAACAGTAGTATTTCATTTCCTCTTAGGTCCCTGGCCTATCTGATCTTTAGTTCATGGACTCTTGAGTACTGTCAGGGATTGCTTTCATTCATCTGTTGAAAGACACTGAGGCTGTTTCCCATTTCTGGCTATTATGTATAGAGCAGCAAAACACGGCTGAGCAAGTTTCTCTATAATAATATAAAAAGCCCTTTGGGCATATGAACAAGGGTGGTATACCTGGATACTGAGTTAGATCAAGCTTCCTAAAGAACTGCCATGGTGATTTCCAGAATGACTGTACAGTTTTTAATTCCCACCAGCAGTGGATTAATGTTCCCATTATTCTCCATTCTGGCCACCATGAACTATTACTTGTTTCATTGATATTGACCATTCTATGTGGTATAAGATGAAATCTCAAAGTAGTTCTGATACACATTTCTATATTAAACTCTTTATAAATGCATTTCATGAAGGCATAATCACTGAAGATAAAAGTCATGGGTGTTCTATAATTAGTGATCCTAGAGAAGCTAAATAAGGAGAACCCAAAGAAAAACATATAGGCATCCTCCTGAATATTAACCTTCATCAGGCGATGAAGGGAGACAGAGACAGAGACCCACCTTGGAGCACCGACAGAAATCTCAGGTCCAAATCAGGAGCAGAAGGAGAGAGAGCACGAGCAAGGAACTCAGGACCGTGAGGGGGGGCACCCACACACTGAGACAATGGGGTTGTGCTATCGGGAACTCACCAAGGCCAGCTGGCCTGGGTCTGAAAAAGCCGGGGATAAAACCGGACTTGCTGAACATAGCGGACAATGAGGACTACTGAGAACTCAAGAACAATGGCAATGGGTTTTTGATCCTACTGCACGAACTGGCTTTGTGGGAGCCTAGGCAGTTTGGATGCTCACCTTACTAGACCTGGACGGAGGTGGGTGGTTCCTGGATTTCCCACAGGGCAGGGAAACTTGATTGCTCTTTGGGCTGATGGGGGAGGGGGACTTGATTGGGGGAGGGAGAGGGAAATTGAAGGCGGTGGTGGGGAAGAGTCAGAAATCTTTAATAAATAAATAAAAATTAAAAAAAAATAATGCTAAAAAAAAACAAAAAAAGTCATGGGTGTTTCTTAGTCTGAGAGAGGTAGAGGAAACAATATATGTGAAGATATTTCTACTCATAGTTGTCTTTATGTCAGCCCTCAAAGCTATATTAAAATGCTGTAACTTGTCACCCAGAAGAAAGTCTGCAGTGATGAGGTAGCTTGATTAAAATTATGTTTCTTGTGGTATAGGGAACTTTGGGATGACAGTCATTTTGGTTGACATTCAAATATAGATGAAAATCCAATCTGACTGGGGGAATCTTCAAGTCAGGGAATTACTGATGTGGGAGTGATTTCTTATTAATAAAGAAACTGCCTAGGCCCCTTGATAGGCCAACCCTTAGGTGGGTGGAGTACACAGAACAGAATTCTGGGAAAAAGAAGCTGAGTCGAGGAGTCGCCATGATTCTCCCACTCCAGACAGACACAGGTTAAGATCCTCCCTGGTAAGCCAGCTTGTGGGCTACACAGAATATTAGAAATGGGTTAGAACAATATGTAAGAGCTAACCAATAAGAAACTGGAACTAGCCAGGCCAGGCAGTGTTTGAAAAAATACAGTTTCCGTGTAATTATTTCGGGGCATAACCTAGCCATGCGGGCAGCTGGGTGCCCGGGACGCAGCCCTGCCGCTCCTAATTCAACAAATTACATGTGTGGTGTAAATCTCTCTTCAGGGTAAGAGACTTGAGGATTCCTTTCAAAATATAAGGCATAGTGGACATCATAACTGAAATTACCTCAGTTTTTCTAACCATTTGGATCCAGGTTGTTTTTTTATAATATAGTGTTTGCAAAGTCCATAAACTGTATTCTAGATTTCTCTTGGAGATAATTGCTTCATCTATAGATGCTTGTTTGGTGCCTCTATTTGGAGGTTGTAGATTCAATTTCATCATCTTTGAATATCTTATCATCTACTGCAACTGGTGAGAACAGAGTTTGTGTTCTTTCTGGTATGTGTCACACACACAGTAACCAAAAAAGGAACCAGAACGCTGCAAAGAGTAGTAGCTCTTGGTGCACCTGGATAGGTAGGAAGGTCTAGATATACAGAAAGCACAGGTTGTTGCGCAGTCTCCTACCCTCAAGTCAGGGGAGGCACAGGATTGCAACAGTCAGAGATATTTTTTTGGGGGGAGGAAGAGAATGGAAACCTTGAGCAATGGCACCTGCCCAGGGTCATGTCTTCTCCAGCCACCAGAGGGCACTGCCAGCCACACACTTGCTTAGTTTGCTCAGACTCTCTGCTGATCTCTTTGTCCAGCAGTATTTCCTGTGCATGAAAACACAAATTCTCCCTAGCTTACTTCTTTCTCAGCTGGAGCCCATTCTAATGTTGAAGGAGGGGCTTCCACAGCTTCTGGGATTGGATGTATTTGCATAGCAACGATCCTGTCAGAAGACAGGGACAGATAAGAAATGACAGCCTCTCACTAGGTTGTGTGATTTCAGGAGAAATTCCTTGTGTCTCCACCATGACCTGGGCTCCAGTTCTCCTCACTTTCCTGGCTCACTACACAGGTGGCTGTTTACATGGGATTCTGGGGGTGTGAACAGGAGAAATGTCCTGTCCCCTAAAAAGGGGCTTACTCTTGTCTTCACTGATTCTCTGTTTCACTCTATCCTCACAGTATCTTGGGCTGAGGTTGTTGTGTACACTCAGCCCCAATCACTGTCGGGATCTTTAGGGCAGAAGATCACCATCTCCTGTACCCGCAGTAGTGGCAGCAGTGATAGCAATTCTGTATCCTGGTATCTTCAGCGTTCAGAAAACACACCCCGCCTGCTCATCTACAGATATGACCTAAGACCCTCTAGTGCTCCTGATCGGTTCTCTGGCTCTACGGACAGCTCCTCCAACTCTGCCACCCTAACTATCTCTGGGTTGCAGGCTGAGGATGAAGCTGACTACTACTGTCTGTCTGGCTATGACAACTATTTCACACAGAGCCTCAGACTTATGGGGAACTGAGACAGAAACTTTTTAGAGTATCAACACCATGGGTTACCTTCAACCTTGGAAAACTGATCTTTTCTGTCTTGATTTGGAAATTCCTATGAAATAGGCCCTTTATTTTCTAAAATACAACATACTCTCTATCATCTATCTATCTATCTATCTATCTATCTATCTATCTATCTATCTATCTATCTATCTATCTATCTTCTATCTGCCTGCTTACCTACCTACCTTTCTTTCTTTGTATCTATCATCTATCTGTCTACCATTTCTCTCTCTCTCTCTCTCTCTCTCTCTCTCTCTCTCTCTCTCTCTCTCTCTCTCTCCTCGTGTGCATGTTTGAGGCCTTGATTTCTGCTTGTGTTTATTTTTAATTTGTTCTCTTTTTTAAGCTATTTTGCTTTCCTATGTTGTACTCTGATTTTTTTTGAACTTCAAACTTTAGTTGTAAAGTAAGGAAATTCCCCGTGACACATGTATATATGCATATATACAATGTGAACTTGGATCATTATCATTTGCTCTGTTACATTGCAGCAACATTTGTCATGTGCTTACAATTCTTCCTTTTTGATTAAGATTTCACTGATGCATCAAAGGAATCACTTTTCAGATGTACGTGTGGATGTTTCTTTAGGATATGAGCTCATACATTTTGAGCATGTGTGTGTGTGTGTGTGTGTTTATTGAAGTCATTGTTATGGTTTTGACATCATGGTAATACTGGATTAATAAACTAAGTTTGGAATGATAATTTCTTGTCCATTTGGTGAAACACCTTGAGAATCTGTGACATCTATTGTGTTTTATGGCCATTTTTACACATATGTCTTGAACTGTTATTTTTTTTTTCAAATCTGTTGTTTGTGTTACATTAGGTTTCATTAATGGTTTCATGTACTCTTGATGTCTTTGACTCAATTCATAGTAGCTATTTTGAAGTCCTTGTTTGGTGTTTCAGTTATATTGAATTTCTCAGGAAACACTGTCACCATGTTACTGAGCTCCTGTAGACATACTGTAGGGGCTACTTTGATTGTGTCCTTATACTGGTATCAATGCATCTGGGTTTAAAATGATTGTACATCTAGATGCCGATATATTATCTTGTCTCTGTTGCATAGGCTTTTTATTCCTTAGTTTCTGTTGTCCTCATAGGATATTTGGAGGGTTTGTGGTGTCTTATAGGCACTGCTCTGAGTCTCTGTCAGGTGAGGCCACTGGTTCCTAGATAAAAATTATTGGTGTATTGGGAGCTTGAAGGAAAGAATTTGATGGACTGGGTTAGTAAGGGGCAGAAGAGCACATAGGGAGGAAGGAAAGCTGGGTCTGCCAGCTGGATCTGTGGAGTACCCAGGAAATGGAGGAAGATGGTAAAGGCACCTCCCTCCCCAGCACGTAGCCTGATAAATTCGCTGGACATGAGACTAGGTATTTGGAAATGGAGGAGAGGAAGGAAACTGAAGATTGATTACTTGTTTCCTTGGCCAGCATGGCCAATAGGGTTGTAGTGACTACACTGTCTCTAGTGTAGGTGGTTGACACAAAGGGATGGGATTAGAAGTAGGCTGCAAGAGAAGACTGAATTATTTTTAAAAAATAATTGGGACAGGAAAAATAAGAGGAGGATAAGACTGAGGGATTAGAATTGGAGAATGGGAGGGAGATGAAGTTCACTCACCTTCTCTGCTCAGCCTGGCAAGTATGTGTCCAGGTAGAGAGCATCTCTGGTATTGATATACAAGACACAGTGATAGGATGTGGGGAGAATGGGGTTGTAGGAGAAAAATGAGTGATAGTTTTTGGAATTTCTACATCCACTTAATAAATATATAAATACTATAATTGTGCAGGAAATTAAAAATGAGTGTCTGATCATGTATTGGACTGACTGCACTTTATTCTGGCACATACAGAACATTGGAAGGTCAGAGATATAAACTGAGAATCACTGTTGGAAGGGCTGCTGCAGTGTTGTAATCTCTAAAGGTGGAGATTATAGTGCAATAAATTCATATGGCATAAATTAGAATATATTTCCTTAATAATCAATGATATATGGAATAAAAATATTTATCCTCACATTAAATCTCATACCAATGAAGTAATCTGGTATTTGCCATTATTCTGTGGGTGAGATAATACTTGTAATTTTTCAATTGCAGCTTTTAATATTCTTTCCTCTATTGTTTTGATTATTATGTGTTGATGGTAATTTCTTCTATCATCTAGTCTATTTGGTGTTCTCTATGCTTTTTGTAGCACAATAGGCAGTTCATTCTTTCAGTTAGGGAAGTTTTCTTCTATGATCTTATTGAAATTATTTCCTGTATCTTTGCACTCAGTTTCTTTCCCCTCCTCTATTTCCATTATTCATAGACTTGCTCTTTTCATAATGTCCCAGATTGCCCAGGTACTTTGTGCATGGAATTTATTATATTTACCATTTTCTTTGACTAGGGAATTCTTGCTTCTATCTTGTGTTCTGTGCCTGAGACACTTTCTCCCATCTCTTATATTCTCTTGGTAAAGTTTACCTCTGAGATTCTTGCTAAAGTTGTTAATGTTTCCATTTCCCTTGGTTCTACTTATCTTTATTGATTCTATTTTTACATGCACCTCTTGAATTGTTTTTTATTCAAATCCATTGTTTGCATTACATTATGATTCATTAATGATTTTTCATGTCCTCTTAGTGTCTTTGACCACATTTATAGTAGTTATTTTGAAGTCCTTGTTTTGTGTTTCAGTTACTTTGAATTTCTCAGGAAATACTATCATCATGTTACTGAGCTCTAGTGGAGACACACTGTTGGGGCTATTTTGATTGTGTCCTAATACTGGTATCAATGCATCTGGGCTTAAGATGATTACAATTCTAGATGCTGATATCTTATCTTGTCTTTGTTGGGTATGCTTTCCATTCCTTAGTTTCTGTTGCCCTCCCAGGCTATTTGGAGGACGTGTGATGCCTTATGGAGATTGCTGTGACTCTCTGCCAGGTGTGACCACCGGTTCCTAGACAGAAATTGTCTGTGCATTGGGAGCTTGAAGGAAAGAAAGATTAGATTAGTAAGCAGCTGACAGAGTACATAGGGAGGGAGGAAAGCTGGGTCTGCCAGCTGGATCTGTGGAGTACCCAGGAAATGGAGGAAGATGGTAAATGTACATCCCTCCCCAGCAGGTGGTCTGATAGATGGACTGGACATGAGAGTAGGCATTTGGAAATGGAGCAAAGGAAGGAAATTGAAGATTGTTTACTTGTTTCCCTGGCCAGCATGGCCAATAGGGTTATGGTGACACACTGTCTCTAGTGTAGATTGCTGACACAAAGGGATGGGATTAGTAGTAGGCTGCAAGAGAAGATTGACTTACTTTCAAAAATTGGGACAGAAAAAAGAACAGGAGGATAAGACCGAGGGATCAGAATTGGAGAGTGGGAAGGAAAAGAAGTTTACCTACTTGCATTCCTGATCAGCATGACAAGTATGTGTCCAGATAGAGAGTGCATCTGGTATTGCTATATAAGGCAAAGTGATAGGATGTAGGGAGAATGGAGTTGTAGGAAAAAAAATGAGTGATTGGTTTTAGAATTTCTAATCCACTTAATAAATATGTAGATAATAAAACTAAGTGCAGAAAACTAAAAAATGAGTGTCTGATAATATATGGGCTGACTGCACTTTATTGTGGCACATATAGAACTTTGGAAGTTCAGAGGTGTAAACTGAGACTCACTGTTGGAAGGGCTCTTGCAATGCACTGTTGTAATCTCCAAAGGTGGAGATTATAGTGCATATGGCAGAAATTGGAGTAATAATAACAAATGCTGTGTGGAACTAAAAATATATATTTTCACATTAAATCACATACCAATGAAGTAATCAGGTATTTGCCATTATTCTGTGGGCGGGATAATACTTTATTATTTCTGCATATTTTTGTAACACTGTCAAAGATTTTTTCCAGATAGGACAACGTTTACCCACATCAAATGGTGCCCATTTCAGATATAGCAATCAGATTCTGAGTATGAGTTTTTAGAATTTGTACTGTTGATTAGTAGAATTCCATCTAAATTCTGAGATCTCTGGACTTTGGTAACTTTGGATAATTTGGCAAACAGGGGGCGCTGTAGGACTGTGGATGATATCACTTCCACTCACTCAAAGAAGCTGGCATTAGTGCTCATCCAATGCTCACTGAGGAGACTCAACAGTGGGGTCCTTCTCTCCTGGTAGAGCTCAGGGAGAAAGGAACTCAGTCTTAACTAGCAATTCCTCCCAGGGCTCTCCCACTACTGAAAGCCTTCCTATCTCTGCTTCAATTTGTCATGTGAACTGAGCTCCAGAAGTCTGGGTCCCAGTGAGAAGTCTTGACAACAACTGTGGAAACATATCTGAAGAAAGAGCCACTTCTTTGCAGAGGTGGGAATGGAGACCTGGGGAAACCTAAACTCTCTGTGGAGATCAATCTGTCTCCACATATTTTCTCTTGAACTGTTTCTTTTTCACTGCAGGGCAGTGAAAGTTCTAAGAGCTCTGCTGTCACCCTGGCCATATCTGTGTCTTAAACACAGATCACTACTACTACTACACTTTACCACAGCATTACTGCAAGGATCCTTTCCCAGTCCTTCATCCTGCCTCTGCATCTCTGTTAACTTTGCTGACTTACCTGCACCTTCAGCATGAAAATCAGTTCTGGTGTCTATACCAAACAATGATACAAAAAGGTCATATCCATTCATTACATCTTCTTGGCTACCACTCTGAGTCAAATAAGAACCAGTCCTGTAAGAAATATTAAATTCTCAAATTTCTTATTAAATGTTGTAAAACAAACCTTATCTTTCCTTCATCTCGCAACACTACAAAACCTTTGATTTCTCGAACCATTGATGTCCCTTTCTAAATGCCCACTTCTCTTCAAGTTTTAGAAGTGTTTTCCCAGCTAGATATAAGTCACTTCATTTCATTGTTTAAATAATGACAATAATAAAAATGCAACCCAGTGACTTCCTCTCCTCTCTTTAGCTCCTGGATGGATGTGGGTTGGCAAGTTCTTCTGTGTTGACTGCCTGTGTGCTGTATCTGCCTATCCACATTCATCAGAGAAATGTATCAGTGATGGCTCCACTAGAACCCATTGTTGTGCCCCCTGTACTTTTCCTTTCATGTGCCTGAAATATAATGTGAATAAAACAGCAGAACTGACAAAGTGAACAATTGTGAAATTGGTGGTTGCTCTGGGACCTAAAGGTGTGGACTGAGTCTCTCTCTGTAGTTTCTGCAGGGTATGTGCCCTGGCAGACATGGGGCCCAATGACTAAATCCTCTACTTTCTGTGAGGAATCAGTGAGCCTCCTGCTGTGGATCTGAAAGATGTCCTTGTACACAGTCCTGAGTGTGGTAACACATGCAGGTTACCACCTGCTTTATATTCCATAGGGCAGTGTAATTCACTTCCCCTGGCTTGCTGTGAATTACCCACTAGGAGGAGTTAATGACAACTCATTTACATGACTAGATGCTCTTCTGTGAGATCCCTGGCAATGAGATAATGAGACAGCCCAGACAGAAGACCCTGGTCTAAGAAGAAGCTGTGCTTGCCTATCATGGCTTGGACTCCTCTTGTCTTTATTCTTCTATCTTACTGTACAGGTAGGGGCAGGCCCTGTTAGTACTTGGGAGATCTCCTTCACTAGATTCATTCTGTTTCAGATTCACAAGAATTTGCACGTCAGCTCCACTGTTCACTGTGGTGTCTTCTTTTGCAGGTTCTTTTTCTGAATCTATACTGACACAGCCACCCTCCATCTCTGCACTCCTTGGATCAACAGTCAGACTTACTTGCTCCTTGAAGAGCAGCATCAGTGTTGGCAGTAAAGGAATTCAGTGGTCCCAGCAGATGCAGGGGAGCCCTCCTCGTTTTTTCCTGCGCTACTACTCAGACTCAAACAAGTACCTTGGGCCTGGAGTCACCACCAGAGTCTCTGGATCCAAAGATACCTCCAAAAATGCTGCAGAGTTGCATATCTCACAGCTAAAAGAAGAGGATGAGGCTGACTATTACTGTGTCATTTTTGAAAATAATGAATCTCACAGTGATACAGTCAGAGGAGGAAGTAGGCATAAATCTTAGCTTGTGATAAAAAAAATCACTTCTGCTTTTTTTAACCTTGTAATATTTATAATGTACTAAAGTAAAAGAGTAATGAAAAAGTTCATTCAGAAATTTTATTTCATGTTTTTACCAAGTAGTAGAGACAAAGGAATCAAACTATGAAAGATAAACCTCAAACCTACACTACAGTTCTCAACAAATGCTGTTGAAGATGAAGGGGAAGGGGAACCTTCATCCAATGTTGGTTGCCTTATAAAGTTTTCCATCCCCTCTTGGGATCAGTGTGGAAATTTCCCAAAAGAACTTAGATGAGGTATACTGTACGAATAAAATATATCAGTGCCTGGCATACACTGAAAAGACTTGATATCCCACCACAGATGTACTTGTTCAGTCATGGTCCCCACCACTGTCTTAACAAAAACTAAGAAATAGAAGCAGCCTAACTATCCTTCAACTGGATAATGGATGAAGAAAATGAGGTGTACATATACAATTTTATTCAACAGTAAAGAAAAATTAAATCTGCAAATAAACTGATGGAATTGGAAAAGATTATACTTAGTTAGGTCACCCAGGTACAGAAAGAAAAATATCTTGTTTTATCTTATTCATATTCCCTAAAATAAAATCTTTTTGATTTGAGTGTAAAACCTTGAGTAATCATCATAGAAGCCAAGAAAGTAGAAAGAAAGTGTGGTGAGAGGAGGAGACATAACTTCAGAGAGGTAAATACTGGGTGTTATAAAGGGAAAAATTAAAGTGGGGGGCTTGACTCCAGGAGAGGAAGTGAGTAGTCTGTAGAGAAAAGGAGGGAAGAATACACAGTGAGAGGGCATGAATAGGGAGAGTGATGTATAGGGGAGGGAAAGGGGCATACACAGCACTAAGGGTGTTGGGAAACTACAGCAAAACCTACTATTTTGTATGCTTACTTAAAACTACATAGAAACACATATTATTTTAGTGAAGTTACTTCACATAGTGGGATAATGAAGCCTTTGTATCTATAGATTGGCTGAATACACTTGCATTTATGAATAACAACTGTTGAGTTGTTTGTGACTGTGGGGCAAAAGAGCTTCAAAACAATAGAAGCTACTGCTATTGTGCTGGAATCAGGCTCTAGCAGGGTTGTGAGTTGTTGTTCCTTTCTCAGTCATCCAGACCCAAATAATAACACAGAAATTATATTAATTACAACACTGTTTGGCCAATAGTTTATGCATATTTCTAGATAACTCTTACATCTTGAATTTACCCATTTCTATTAATCGATGTATTGCCATCAGGCTCATGGTTTACTGGTAAAGTTTCTGGCATCTTGCTGGGAGCCGATTTGAGTGGCTGCCATTACAAGATGGCATTTGGCCCCGGCCTCACTTGATACCATAATAAAGGTTGCAGTTCTTCCACCAGAAAACAGGATGAGTTGTTGTGATCTAGCTGCCCACACTTCCCCGGTGGTCTGTAATAGACAGGGATGTTCCCCTGCTTTCTTTCCGGCCGGTGGGTCTCCAGAAAAGCAGTTAAAGTATCAAAGTATCAAAGGTTGCTAGGCAGACTCCCTATATAAGCAGCTGCAAATTAGAGCTCGGGGCCCCTTGCTTTCTGCTCTCCCTATAACCAAGAGGCTCCAATAAAGCGTGATTTGAGAAGAATCCTCGTCTGGTGGCTGTTCTTTCCTGCTGGTCAGGGAGTTCGCTGCAGCATCTGTCCACTTTGGCAGCTACATGGTATCTCCTTGACTCTGCCTACTCTCTCTTTATATCTCTGTTCAGACTTCCCTCCTAGTTTTACTCTATTAGTCATTGGCCAAAACGGCTTTTTTAAAATAATCAATGGTAATAAAACATATTCATAGTGTACAGAAGGGAATCCCACAGCATCTCTCATTTTCAGCCTAAATAAAAAGGAAGATTTTAATTTTACCATAGTAAAATTACGTATACAAAACAGCTATCAGACACGGATTTTTAGTTACAATATTTAGCTCATTTACATTTGACAAGTTAAGGAAAATCTTCTATCATCTATCCTATCTGCATGAGCCTAAAGTTTTAATATACTTTATTTCTTATCATAACTAAGGAAAACTATAACAATAGGAATCTGTCTTCAAATCCATGAAAGACTCCAGAAAAATATTTTATTACCTAAGAAAACAGGAAGTGCATTTTAAGCAACTCCCAAATCTCTAGAAATGACAGAAACATCTTGTTGCCTGAACAGTCACCCAAAGTGCTTCTGAACCATTGGGGCATCCATCTTCTGCCTACACACCCATAGTATCTGGCAGACTTTTCCATGAAGCAGGAAGTTTCAAAGACAATTTTGCCTATATTGGTACTTTTCTGTGTCCTGCAAAATGTCTGGTAGACTCTTTCATGAAGCAGGAACTCTGAAGTATCATGTCACCTTTAGGCAAGTTCAGCAGTCATTTCTCTGTGGGTTCTGCATGTCCAGTTCACGAAAAAGTCCAGGCAAGAGCAATTTCTTTCCAGAATGGCTAGCAAACTACATAAGGAACCTCTTCGATACCCATCTTCCTCTTGAAGTAATTGATGCTGCCAGGAGCAGATGTGTCTCATTGTCATGAAAAGATCTAAGTGCTTAAAACATTTTAAATGCTATATTCTGCAATCTTTGAAAGGTTTGAAGACTGCCAATCCATCTGAAATACATTTCTGTACATCTAGAAAATCTTACTAACATGACTTCAAGCTTGAATATTATAGATGATTATCTAGTAACCTATATTTTTAAATTATACATTACATTTTAAATGAGCTGCACATACAATACCTTAATAAAGAACAGAAATATACATATACACAGTATAACAAAGTTGACCTTAAATTTGTATCCATAAACCAAGATCCATACCAATGCAAATTTCTATAGTATAGCACCCTTTAAATGTAAACAAACATTTATAAACAATATTTGGGAATATGGGTGTGGTTCTTTTCAAGCTGCTTCCTGCTTTTTTGAGTGAAGTAATTTTTTTGGAGGGTGTTCACAGCAACCTTTCAGGAGGTCTTGATGAATCAAACCTTATTAGTCTGAAAGCAATCCAAAGGTTCACATCCTCTGTGGAAACAAAAGAGGAATCTCTTTTCTAAAGCAGCATATCCATAGACTCAAACTTTGAAGTCAAGAAATCTTTAATACGTATATGTTGGTTTAGCTTAGCTGTCCGCAGAATCAAATGTCTCTCCGCAGTCAAAAATTCAAAGAAAACATAATAATATACATAATTCAGACTCCCTGTGTGCATTTCATCTTTATGTGGCTTGTTTTTCTTTTTAACCTCTGACTGTACTCTGTTTCTTTAAAGACTTTTAAAAAATTATTTACCTCTTTTCCAAATCTATATTTTTTCTTCTCTCTCCAAAGCCTATGTACATTTATCCAATACTGTCACCCATTTAGATGTCTTTTATGTTTGAATCTGTCCTATTATGTATCTGTAATTCTTAACTGTCTAGGAGCACTTTTTAAAATGCTAAGCGCTTCTTAATAACTTAAGCTGCAGGATTACTAGAGTATATATAGCCCTGAATGCTTGCTCTGCATAGTGCAACATGATAGAAGTCCATTCACCACCTCTGCAAGCCATGCACATTGCCACAGTTCCAATTATGCAGCTGGTCTATGTTGAGCCATTAAGCAGTTTGTAACCTGCTGCTTACAAACTTCATTTAGATGAAAGAGCCAGTTTGTGCTGGCAGCAATGCCCAGAAAGCAGCATTTCAAAGCAGCATGACTTTTTTTCTGGTACAGCTGAGTCAGGAAAACCTCTCTTAAAGAAACCACAGCTTGCTGCCAGTAAAATGCTGGCTATCAAGAAGTAACTCTTAACTCTGTTCTTTTGTGTCTAAAGTGACTTTTCAAGCTCTCTCAGGTTTTAAGTGGATTTTAGTTGGCCTCTTGGGTCCCAATTTGTCATTGGAGGGCTTCTTGTTGGTTCTTGGCTACTCAGCTGTGAAATAATTACACAGAAACTATATTATTTAAATCATTGTTTGGCCTATTAGCTCTAGATAATGGCTAACTATTAGCTATTGGCTAACTGTTACATAATAATTTAACATTTCTAGTAATCTGTGTATCACCACGTGGCAGGGGCTTACCAGGCAAAATTTTGTCCAGCTCCAGCAGAGCTACATGACTTCTCTTTGATGCTGCCTCCTTTCTCGCAGCATTCATTTTAGTTTTCCCCAACTAGCTAAGTTCTTCCCTGCTATAAGTCCAAAACAGTTCTTTATTAACCAATAGTATGTACAGCATACAGAGGGGAATCCCACATCATATATTAATCTGTATTTATTAATTATACATTACATTTTAAAATTAGCTACACTGACACAACACCCTAATCAAGAGCAGAAATATATATATATATATATATATATATATATATATATATATATATATATAACAAAATTGACCTTAAATTTGTATCAATAAACCAAGATACATACTGTTGGCTTCTTGAGACTCCAGTTGCCAGGTTTCTTGAGCCTCCATATTCATACCCAGGGAAAGGTGAGTGTGCTATCCACCCATCCCGTAGCCCTACAATGCAGGATGCTTGTTCTGCAGGCACATGACACAGGACAATCAGATGTGATTGGGAGCTGACTCAAAGCAGGTACTCAGTTTATTACTGTGAGTGTCAACTTACATAGCTTAAATGACATCCTGTGATGTGGGGGTACCCTCAGTCAATGGGAGACAGCCAAACCCTCCCTCTGGCTGGAGGGGCATCTACCTTGTTTCTGCTGTTTCATCCTCACTCAAACTTGAGGCAGGCTTTTCTCTGTCCTATAGGCCCTGAAGTCTGGGCCCTGAACTTGAGCCAGGATTGTTTTCTGTCCTATAAATCTCAAGTTACAGGTCCTGAGATAATTTTGGCCCAATACATACCAAAGCAAAGTGTTCATCTCTATAGCATATTCCCCTTTAAATGTAAACAAACACTTACAAACAATTATTTAGAGAATTCTGTGTTGTTCTCTAGACTATTACCTGCTTATAGTAGCAATGTTCATCAGATATTTTGTGGTGTATCCTGTATGGTAGGTCCATCTCAGCCAGCAATCCTGAAGCTGTCATGGATGTTGGATCATCTGGGCCATTGCTTCAGGGGGTCTTGTTTGGTCAAACCATATTAGCTGCTAAGAAATCTACAGTTTTCTTTTCTCTGTGGAAACAAAAGAAGCACCTCTTTTCCAAAGTAACATGTCCTTAGAGCCATATATTGAACTCAAGATACCTTTAAAATATATACGTTGGCTTAGCTTAGCAGCCCATACAATGAAATGTCCTCTGTACTTAGCTCATTCACTTTCAAAAATTCAAAGAGAACACAATAATATACATAGTCCAGACTCTCTGTGTATCTTTCATCTTTACATGGCTTATTATTTTACTCCTTTAATCTATGACTGTACTCTATCTCTTTAAAGACTTTGTTTTATTTTTAAAACCATTTACTTCTTTTTATAACTATCTATACTCGTTTTTTCCTCTCGCCTAAGTCTACATACATTTATCAAACACTGTGACCCATTCAGAAGTCTGTAACATGAGGGCCTGCTTGTTGGGGTTTCTGTCCTGCCCAGTTCCCACAGCCAGTAAATCCCAAAGAAAATCACACAAGGTTTTCCATAAGTTATAAACTGATTGGCCCATTATCTCAGGCTTTGTATCAGCTCTAATAACTTATATTAGCCCATTATTCTAGTATAAGTTAGCCACATGGATAAGTATCTTTTTCAGCAGGGAAGGTCACATCCTGCTTCTTTGGTATCTGGGCAGGACTGCAGGAAGAGCTTCCTTCTCAGAATTCTCCTGTTCTCATTCCCCCCCTCTACTTCCTGTCTGGCTATTGGCCAACCAACATTTATATAAAACATAATTTACAGAATACAGAATTGTCCCACACCATATATGTAATTTTACTATGTTAAAGCCTTCCTTTTTGTTTAAACAGAAAAGGGAAATGGAGTATGAGGTTCTTCTGTTCATGTGTTGCTTTCATTGGTTAATAAATAAAAAACAGCCTTGGTCTAATAGTCAGAGAAGACAGAACTGAATTCTGGGATGAAGAATGCAGAGTCAGGGAGAGCCACCAGTGGAGCTACCAGAGATGGATGATAGGAATTTTACCCAGTAAGCCACTGGCATGTGGCAATACATAGATTAAATGTAAATGGGCTGAATTAAGATGTAAGAATTAGCCAATAAGAAATTAGAACTAATAGGCAAGCAGTCTTTTAATGAATACAGTTTCTGTGTAGTTATTTCAGGGTAAGCTAGCTGGGTTGCCAGGACAAAAAAAGGGCCACCTTTCTTGTGCAACAGAAGTCTTTGTCATCTGAATCTGTCTTTATTGCATATGTGTAATTATTTTCTGACCAGAAGTGCCTTCTAAAAAAAAATTAAGCAGGGGTGGCTAAAACTAAGGCTTCTTTGTCTTTTGGCTCTTTGCTGGCTAACATGGTGGAGCACCAGCTCTCTGCTCCAGCTACAGGGACACAGTGGGTTCAGTTTGCTATCAAACTGTAGCACTCTGATCACAAACCCCATTTAAATGCTCCATAGTTGGACCTCCCAAAAGAGTCATAATTTTTTGTGCCAGCAGGAATCAGGAAGCCTACCCCTAAAGAAACCTTTGCTGCCAATGCTGAGTCAGGAAGGCCTCTCTTAAAGGAGCCACAACACACCTGCTCAACACCAGCAAACAGAGCACATCTGAAAAAAATACAGCAACCAAGAAGCTGTGCTAGATTCTGTTTTTTTTTTTTTTTTTGTGTGTGTGTATAAAATTCCTTCCCAAGTTATCTCCAGTTTTATGTGAATGTAGTTGTCCCACATTGGTGCAATATTTTGTAGGTGGAGACTGCTCATTCATTTCCTGGTCACCCAGACCCAAATAAAAACACAGAAACTATGCTAATTACAACACTGTTTGGCCAATACTTTATGCATAATTCTTGCTAACTCTTACCTCTTGAATTAAGCCATTTCTATTAGTCTATATATTGCCACAAGGCTCATGGTTTACCAACAAGGTTCTCCAGCATCTCTCTCCTTCAGCAGCTACACGATGTCTCCTTGACTCTTCCTACTTTCTCTCTATAATTCTGTTCAGATTTCCTGCCTGACTTTACTAAGTCATTGGCCAAAACAGCTTCTTTAATAACTAATGGTAATAAAACATAGTCATTGTATACAAAAGGGGAATCCCACATCAGTGAGCCACAGGACGGAGGTGGGAAGTAGGTGGAAAATGACAAGTTTGACCAATGACTTTCTTTCAAAGAGATGACATTGAATAACTCAAGCTGTTTTTAATCATAGAAATGCTAATACATTCAAGCATGAGCAGTTACAATACATTTCTCTTTAGTCATTTTGAAGAACCATTAACATTTACTTTTTAGTTTCTTTTTTTCTATTTTAATTAATCTTACATACCAACCTCAGTTCTTCTAGAAATCCACAAGCATGACTCCAACTATGATCCTTAGCAATAGAGGAGAGAGGATCCAATCTTGACTTAACCTATAGTTAGACTTATGAATACCTTAAATATCACCACAGAACCTTCATCCAGCAACTAATGGAAACAGAAGCAGAGACCCACACTGCACTGAGCTCTCAAGTCCAGTTAAAGAGTGAGAGGAATGAGAATATGAGCAAAGAGGTCAAGACCATGAAGGCTTCATCCACTGAAACAGTCTACATAAGCTAATGAGAGTTTATTGACTCCAGCTGCACTGGGAAGGAACAAGCATAGGACCAAATTAGTCACTCTGAATGTGGTTGACAGTTGCATGGCTTGGGCAGACTGACGGGCCATTGGCAGTGACACCAGGATTTATCCCTACTGCATGTACTGGCTTCTTGGGAACCTATTCTTTTTGAATGCTACATTACTCAGCCTATATAGAATAGGGAGAGCCTTCTCCATCTCTTTTGATTGATTTTAGTTTAAAATCTATTTTGTTAGGTATTGGTATACTAGTATTTTAGGTCTATTTGATTGGAAAACCTTTGCCCAACCCTTTACTCTGAGTATTTCTGTATAGTGCAAACTGAAACATGCACATTTCACATTGTGCTTTTCTTTTCTCTTTTTTCTTTTTTATGGAGCTTATGCAGTGTGATCCAGCTGTTTTCCATCCTTTGATTGTGCTAACGTAGGGAACATTAGTCATATCAAACATTTTAGAAAGACCACTCTTTTAATCGAATTAGCCTTACAATTTTTATATGCATGTGCTTTCTGAAACAACCTGAAATTAGTAATACTTTGTCATGTACTATACTGTTCCTAATCATTGCAGTATCCTCAGTTGGTAGAATATTTGGGTAGGATTGGGAGATGTCGCCCTATTGGAGGAAGTATGTCACATGGCTGAGCAAGTGTGTGTCTGTAGTAGGATTAAGCATCCTTTGGTAAATGCCTAGTAGTGCTTTATCTGAATCATGAGGTAAAGCTATTTAGAGCATCTTGAGTAACTGCTACACTGCATTCTTTAGTGAATGTACAAGAACAAAGTATTAGTGTAGTTTGTACTCTAAGCAGCAACGGATGGGTGTTTGTTCTCCTTCCTACACATCCCACTAGCACAAGCTATCTTTTTTTTATTGAACTTGGTGGCTGTCTCATTCAAGCCACCACATACATATACTCCAGAATAAACATATTAAACATACACATTGAAGCTAGCATCGATTTATGAAAGAAAATACTTGGTATTTATCCATTCTAGCCTGATTGACCCCACTCAGTGTAATTTTTTTTTGTTTAAACAGAAAAAGGGGAAGTGATGTGGGAGTGTCATATATCAATCTGTTGATTTCATTGGTTAATTAAATCAAGAAACTGCTTGCCCTGATAGGTTAAAACATAGGTGGGAGGAGTAAACAGGAGGAAGTGAGGTAAGACTCCTCAGGTCAGACTCTGTTCTGCTCCCAGAGAGACCAGACAGCTCTGCTCTCTGGAGCAGAGATGCCAGGCTCTGCTCTCCCATGCAGCTCAGACCCAGGATGGACATAGGCTAGAATCTTCCCGGTAAGTGCACCTTGGGGTGCTTACACACATCATTAGAAATGGGCTAGTCCAGGTGCGAGAATTAGCCTGTAAGGACTAGAGTTCATGGGCCAGTGTTTAAATGAATACAGTTTGTGTGTTGTTATTTCGGGCATGAGCTAGCCAAGCGGCCGGCTTGTTGGGGACGCAGCCCCGATGCTCCCTATTTCAACAGATGGCTGCCCAATGTGAGGATAACTGAATCCACAAAAAGCCTGAGAAAGCTTGGGAAAGAATGGAGTGAAGCATGTTTTCTTGGTAGCAGAAATTTCTTGGGTCTGCTCTGCTTGCTAGAGGCAAGCAATCGCTCTCATCTAAGAGAGGCTTCCTGACTCAGCTTCAGCTACAAAACCCTGCAGCTCATTAAGAGGTCCTGCCACAAAACACTTAAATGGTGTTGACGAAAAGCTGAACTCATGGTTTTTGGTTTTCAGCCATAGCAGGAAAAAAGCTGTGCTGTTTAAAAATGCCGGCTTTCTGGGCCGTCCTGCCAGGGCAAACTCTGACTGAGGCAGGAGGGCCAACTACCGAGAGAGGACTTGACTGTTGTCTGTTGTAGCTCACTGGCTGGCAGGGACCTTGAAACGCCATAGAATTGTGGCTATAAACATGGCTACAGCCTGTATCTCCGCCATGAGGCTGGAAAGCTAAGGAATGGACTGGATCTAGCTGGCAAAGCCACGGCTTTAATCCTACTTATATTGCTCAGTAAATTAAAGACTCATGTGTTCAGAAAAAGAGAGATTCAAAGACAAAGAAAATTTTTAAATGATTTACAGTGTTAAAAATGTATGCAGACTAAAAGTTAAAATTCTTAAAGTAAAAAAAAAGTAAGAAAAAGAGAAGTTGTGTGTGGTAGTACACGCCTTTAATCCCAACGCTTGGGAGGCAGAGGGAGATTAACCTCTGTGACTTCAAGGTGTGGTAGCACACGCCTTTAATCCCAGTGCCTAGAAGGCAGAGACAAACAGGTCTCTGTGAGTTCAAGGTGTAGTAGCATACACCTTTAATCCCAAAGCCTATGAGGCAGAGACAGGCGGATCTCTGAGAATTCAAGGAGAGCCTGGTCTACAGAGTTATTCCAGGTCAAAGAGATACAGAGAATATAAAATAAAAGTAAAAATAAAATAGAGGTTAAAATAAAGCGTACAAAGATGGAAAATACACAGAGAATCTTGATACTATTATGCTCTCTTTGAATTGTTTGAATGCTGAGGAAGGAGCAACAGCTGCTAAAAGATATTTGTTTATAAATGCTGCTGAACTAATCCATCGTAGAGATTTTGATGCCTTGACTTTGAAATGTGGATCTAAGGACATGATGCTTTTGAAAGGAGTTTCCTATTTTGTTTTCACAGAGGATGAGACCCTGTTCATTTCTTCTATTCCGATATGGTATGATGGACCACGCCCTCCTGAACAGTTGCTGTGAATACCTTCAGAAAATTGCTTTGCTCAACTGCCAACTGAGATGAAACTAGCACACAGACCCATGATGGACATAGGCTAGAATCTTCCCGGTAAGCGCACCTTGGGGTGCTTACACACATCATTAGAAATGGGCTAGTCCAGGTGCAAGAATTAGCCTGTAAGGGCTAGAGTTCATGGGCCAAGCGGTGTTTAAATGAATACAGTTTCAGTTAATGAAAAGTGAGGAAATACAGTCTTGGGTTCACATGCCTTGTATCTCTTGACTATCCTTCATAGACACACTTCCTAGGGAATATCAAGATATTAAAAAGTCTAAGAATAAGTAAAAATAAACCAAAGATTTTTTTAACAAAAGATACACTATGGATACCCAAGAAGTCACAGAGAGACTTGGCAATCAGTGGAGGGCTACATGTCTAAAATTATTAGCATGAATGTCTACAATGGTCAGCATTGTTAACATAACCAGTAGAGTTATGTTATGTTAAGTCACAAAGCAGAGGCCACACTGTATTACTTCAAGTCCCATGGCTCCATGAGACATCCCCTTTCCTTTTCTGTAAAGCTCAGCAAGGATACGGACTTTGTCATTACTACTGTATCTGTGTCCATGTGCTACTATGCTAGACAACGTGTGCAAAGCCCAGCAAGTCTCTGAGATCGCAGCCTTCTCTATACATCTGCAATGCTTAGATGTACTTCCTTTCAAAGAAACTTCTGGATCCACTAAACCCCAAGGTAATAGAATTACTTGTATATCAAGGTATGGCTATAAGTATTATTTTTTCCATTTGGTGAATGCTGACTACAGGATGGGTCAGCACCTATCTGTGACCATACCCAAGTCAAATCTGACTCTCAAATCACTGAGTTCTGGGAGCTCTATCATTTCCACACTCAGTTCTTACATGTTGATATGCCCAGTAGCCATTTTCTTCCTTGACTTAATTCTGATTTTCCACTCCACATCTCATTTTCATTGTCTCATGAGAATATAGCTATGGTTTCCATGGGAAGAGCCATTTGGCAATTTCTCTCTCCACCAGTCAGAGCTTTCCTGCCTGCCTTGAGGCCCAGATCCTGACCCCAAATATTGACATTGTCTTAGAAATAATTCAATGTATCATGTAAACAAAAAACAAATAGCAAGAGCTTTGCCTTATTATTCTGTTTTGGTAAACGTATTTCAATCAGTAATCTTTTATGAAGAAGTTCTAAAATGGGCTTGGTGTCAATATCTTTTTCAGAATTTCATTATTGGTATAAATTTAAAACCATTTTATTGAGCTACAATTTTTATAAAATATACACCCATGGTAGAGACAAAGTTTGGCAAGTGAACACACATAAAATTTATATAAAATGCTTATTTTGAAGTATGGAAACATATATATGTATTATATGTACATTTGCATATATGTATTATCTAACAAAATGAAAATTTATATTCTCCCTATCACCCTACATTTTTCACCTGCACATTCATCCCAAGAAGCTTAGATACAGACATCTGCTTTGTTGCTTATGTTTCAGAAACATGTATTTCCACTCCAAAATTATAATCTTCAAACACTTCATAAGGTGATTCCAAAACCCAGCGACTTGTTTGTGTGTACATGTACTTGATCATTCCTAATTTCTGTGCTGGACAGCATTACACAGATATACTATGGATTCTTTGTCACCTTCCACATATTTGGGTTATGTGAACCATGAATAATCCTGCCTTGCATTAATATTTCTATGTGTTAATGCAGGAACCCATTTGATCAAAATGATAAGTCATATGAAAAAGCGACACTGCTGTAAAGTGAACTGCTTTTGGAATGCTTAGCTACTTCCAGTAGTGCATCAGAGATCCACGTGGTTTACATCCTTGCCAGATTCCACTCTTGTCTGTCCATTTACCAGTTCATTCTTGTGCTTGTGTAATGAGGCATCACAGTGATTTGATGTTGCATAATTATACTCATAACACTACACACATTCATCTTCTGTGAAGTGAAAAGTGGGAGGAAGAAACAGACAAACTTAAAGTCACTTCCCCATCCTTATCTCATTAACTGTGAGATCTTCTGGTTACTTGGACTATTTGTCCTTGTTCATTCCCTTATAGAGGTCTGCATATTGCAATGATTCTTGTCATCTATAGGGTAAGACTTGGTGGAATATGGTTCACACTGCTGAAGACCCTCTAGGATCCAGAACAGAAGATACTTTTGGCTCTAGAAAAGCAAAACCATCTGAACAATAATATTCCTGACATCTGTTCTCATTTATATGTGATTAGTAACTTGTTTCAACTCAAAAACCTTTACCTATTTATAGGATGTACATAACCAGCATGGAAGAGGAGCTCATTTGCATTTATGTGCACACCCCCTTCCATGTTTGGAGATATAGAAAGCACTGTGGCACTGCCTTGTGTGAGCAGTCTTGAAAGAAACAGACCTGGACAGTGAGTCATGGCCTGGATTTCTGTTTTGATCACACTTCTGGCTCACTGCACAGGTCAGGGGACCTTTCTGGGCTGGAGTGGATATGCAACAGTGCACATATTTTCTCTGCTTTGCTACTGACCACTGGATTTCTCTCCTGTTTTTAGGGTCCATTTTCCAGGCTGTTGTAACTCAGGAAACTTCACTCATCACATCTCCTGGAGGGACAGTCACACTCACCTGTGGATCCAATATTGGGGCTGTTACCACCAGTAACTATGCCAACTGGGTCCAAGAAAACTCTGACCAGGTACACACTGGTCTGATATGGACCACCAGCACCAGAGGTTCAGTTGTTTCTGCCCGATTCTCAGGCTCGCTGCTTGGAGACAAGGCAGCCCTCACTATCACAGGGGTTCAGTGTGAGGATGAGGCTGTGTATTACTGTTCTCTGTGGTACAGTGATCATTTACACAATGGTTCAGATGGGGAAGTAGAACACAAATACCCTGGTGCAGTCTTAAGACTGCTGTCTTCTTACCATATGACTATGTCTCCCTTGGCTCAGTATGCATGTTCTCTATGTAGAGAAGATCATAAAGGCTATGGTCTAAGCTACAAAATATTTTATTTCAAGACTTTTTATGATAATGAGTTGTGATGACATACTTTGCTGACAACTTGACAACACTGAATCTCCTGAAAAGAGAGTTTCAGTCTACTTTGGGTGGCCTGAGGAATTGTCTTACTTATTTGAGGTGTATAATTATTTGAACTGTATAAGTTTGAAGTTGAGCTGACTACAAGCCAGCAAATTATTACATATACAGATAATTTTCTTGGTTGCTGACTGTGTGTGATGTGACCAGATTCTAAAGCTCTTGTGCTGTGCATTTCCTACCAAAATGGACTTTTATGGGTGAATGTACTGTGAAGTTGGACCTCAGCAAATGAGGACAACCCAGTTCCTTCTTGATTTTGTGAAAAAAAAAGTGGATGTATATTTTTCAGGTGAGCATGCTCTGACATTTCTGTGTGCATCCGCCCTTTAGATCAGAACTTACTTAGTTGGGTGCTTTCTTGGGAGTGGGTGGTCTCTTCTTTTGTGTGCTCAAGACTATTTCTAGCAGACTCAGATGTTTCTACGAATCTAAAGATGTGTCTGCTTAAACAGGCACTGTGCACATCTTTGAGTTCTGACCTGACAGCAGAGTCTGAATATTTCCTTCAAGCCTGGCACAGCTGTTTCTCAAGGTGACAGAGACTTGAGGAGTTGTGCAGGATACTCAGCACCCTAGACCTTGCTCCTTCTCTACATCTGTAATAGCGTGTGTCTACAATGATACCTTTGGAAGCAACTTCTGCTTACAATATCTTTTTAAACAGTGTACATTCAATAATTCTACATGGTCATGAATCAAACAAAATAGACATCAATGGCTACAATTAGTTATTGCCACATCCAAACGTTCTCCATTGAACCTACTGTTTAAAGGGAATCCTTTGAGGTTGGCATTGTTCTCTTAAATATAGAAATATCAGACTGCGTTCTGTGAGCTTTACTGACAGGAAATGATTCTGTGAAGCTCTGTGTTCAAATTGTCTCACATGTTTCCACATTATTATATCTCTTGTGGTTAATAAATAAAAAGCCTCCAAGGAGTTCCTCAGACCTGCTCCATTCCTAAGTCACTGCTTATGACCTATCTTGTGCACCATTTTGCAATTCAGGTTTAGGTGGCAATAACCTTAATAACTGATGGAGGAAGGACATTGGTTAATTATAATAAAGAAACTGCCTCGGCCCTCATAGGACAGAAAATTAGGTAGGCGGAGTAGACAGAAGAGAATGCTGGGAAAAAGAAGCTTAGTCAGGAGTCGCCATGATTCTCCCGCTCCAGACAGACGCAGGTTAAGATCCTCCCTGGTAAGCCAGGTCGTGGGCTACACAGAATATTAGAAATGGGTTAGAACAATATGTAAGAGCTAACCAATAAGAAACTGGAACTAGCCGGGCCAGGCAGTGTTTGAAAGAATACAGTTTCCGTGTAATTATTTCTGGGCATAAGCTAGCCATGCGGGCGGCCGGGTGCCGGGGAAGCAGCCCCACCGCTCCTATTTCAACAAATAACAAAAAAAAATTCTAGGTAGATTCCAATTCTCCAATACCTGCTCACAAAACAGAATCACTTTTGGATTAAAAGAAGCTCACTTTCTTTGTTTGATATGCTACAAACTTCTATACATTTAGAAAAGGTATTTTGAACAAAAGCTACGAAGCTTCAATTTGTAATCTATAGTTTTTGTATTAAATAAATAATGTTTTTAGGTAATCACCACCCAAACCAAAATTTCTTTTTTTAGTGTTTTTTTTTTCTTTTTTTTTAATTTATTAAAGATTTCTGTCTCTTCCCCACCACAACCTCCCCTTTCCCTCCCCCTCCCCCAATCAAGTACCCCTCATTTGTCAGCCCAAAGAGCAATCAGGGTTCTCTGCCCTGTGGGAAGTCCAAGGACCACCCTCCTCCATCCAGGTCTCGTAAGGTGAGCATCCAAACTGCCTAGGCTCCCACAAAGCCAATACGTGCAGTAGGCTCAAAAACCCATTGCCATTGTTCTTGAGTTCTCAGTAGCCCTCATTGTCTGCTATGTTCAGTGAGACCTGTTTTAACCCAGGCTTTTCAGACCCAGGCCAGCTGGCCTTGGTGGGTTCCCAATAGAACATCCCCATTGTCTCAGTGTGTGGGTGCACCCCTCGCGGTCCTGAGTTCCTTGCTCGTGCTCTCTCTCCTTCTGCTCCTGATTTGGACCTTGAGATTTCAGTCCGGTGCTCCAATGTGAATCTCTGTCTCTGTCTCCTTTCATCGCCTGATGAAGGTTAATATTCAGGAGGATGCCAATATGTTTTTCTTTGGGTTCTCCTTCTTATTTAGCTTCTCTAAGAACCCAAATTATATGCTCAATGTCCTTTATTTATGGCTAGAAACCAAATATGAGTGAGTACATCCCATGTTCCTCTTTTTGGGTCTGGCTTACCTCACTTAGGATAGTGTTTTCTATTTCCATCCATTTGCCTGCAAACTTCAAGACGTCCTTGTTTTTTACTGCTGACTAGTACTCTAATATGTATATATTCCATATTTTCTTCATCCATTCTTCAATTGAAGGGCATCTAGGTTGTTTCCAGGTTCTGGCTATTACAAACAATGCTGCTATGAACATAGTAGAGCATATATTTTTGTTGTATGATAAGGCCTCTCTTGGGTATATTCCCAAGAGTGGTATTGCTGGGTCCAGGGGTAGGTTGATCCCGAATTTCCTGAGAAACCGCCACACTGCATTCCAGAGTGGTTGCACAAGTTTGCATTCCCACCAGCAATGGATGAGTGTACCCCTTTCTCCACAACATCTCCAGCAAAGGTTATCATTGGTGTTTTTGATTTTAGCCATTCTGACAGGTGTAAGATGGTATCTTAAATTGTCTTGATTTGCATTTCCCTGATCGCTAAGGAAGTTGAGCATGACCTTAGGTGTCTTTTGGCCATTTGAAGTTCTTCTTGGAGAGATCTCTGTTCAGCTCGATGCCCCATTTTACAATTGGGTTGATTAGCCTTTTACATTCTAGTTTCTTGAGTTCTTTATATATTTTGGAGATCAGACCTTTGTCAGTTGCGGGGTTGGTGAAGATCTTCTCCCAGTCAGTGGGTTGTCTTTCTGTCTTAGCAACAGTGTCCTTTGCTTTACAGAAGCTTCTCAGTCTCAGGAGGTCCCATTTATTCAATGCAGCCCTTACTGTCTGTGCTGCTGAGGTTATACTTAGGAAGTGATCTCCTGTGCCCACTTGTTGTAGAGTACTTCCCACTTTCTTTTCTATCAGGTTCAGTGTGTTCAGACTGATATTGAGGTCTTTAATCCACTTGGACTTGAGTTTTGTGCATGGTGACAGACATGGATCTATTTTCATTCTTCTACAGATTGACATCCAGTTTTGCCAGCACAATTTGTTGAAGATGCTCTCTTTTTTCCATTGTATACTTTTAGCTCCTTTATCGAAAATCAGGTGTTCATAGGTTTGTGGGTTAAAGTCAGGGTCTTCTATATGGTTCCATTGGTCGACTTCTCTGTTTTTATGCCAATACCAGGCTGTTTTCAATACTGTAGCTCTGTAATAGAGTTTGAAGTCAGGGATGGTAATGCCTCCAGATGTTCCTTTATTGTATAAGATTGTTTTGGCTATCCTGGGTTTTTTGTTTTTCCATATAAAGTTGATTATTGTCTTCTCCAGATCTGTGAAGAATTTTGATGGCATTTTGATGGGGATTGTATTGAATCTATAGATTGCTCTTGGCAGAATTGCCATTTTTACTATGTTGATCCTCCCAATCCAAGAGCAAGGGAGATCTTTCCATTTTCTGGTGTCCTCTTCTATTTCTTTCTTCAAAGTCTTAAAGTTCTTGTCAAATAGATCTTTCACTTCCTTGGTCAGGTTTACCCCAAGATATTTTATGCTCTTTGTGGCTATCATGAAAGGTGATGCTTCTCTGATTTCCCTCTCTGTTTCTTTATCCTTAGTGTATAGGAAGGCAACTGGGTTTTTTTGAGTTGATCTTGTATCCAGCCACATTACTAAAGGTGTTTATCAGCTGTAGGAGTTCTTTGGTAGAGTTTTTGGGGTCGCTTATGTATACTATATCATCTGCAAATAATGAAAGCTTAACTTCTTCCTTTCCAATACGAATCCCCTTGATCCCCTTATGTTGTCTTATTGCTATTGCTAGAACTTCAAGCACTATATTGAAGAAGTATGGAGAGTGTGGACATCCTTGTCTTGTTCCTGATTTTAGTGGGATGGCTTTGAGTTTTTCTCCGTTTCATTTAATGTTAGCTGTCGGCTTGCTGTAAGTAGCTTTTCTTATATTTAGGTATGACCCTTGTATCACTAGTCTCTCCAATACCTTTATCATAAAGGGGTGTTGAATTTTGTTGAATGCTTTTTCAGCATCTAATGAAATGATCATATGGTTTTTTTCTTTCAGTTTATTTATATGGTGGATTACATTGATAGATTTGCGTATATTGAACCAGCCCTGCATCTCTGGGATGAAGCCTACTTGATCATAATGGATAATTTTTCTAATGTGTTCTTGAATTCGGTTTGCCAGTATTTTATTAAGAATTTTTGCGTCGATATTCATGAGTGAGATAGGCCTGTAGTTCTCTTTTTTGGTTGGGTCTTTGTGTGGTTTTGGTATCAGTGTAACTGTAGCTTCATAAAAGGAATTTGACAATGACTTTTCTGTTTCTATATTGTGAAATACATTAAGGAGTATAGGTATTGGCTCTTCTTGGAAGTTCTGGTAGAAATCTGCATTGAAACCATCTGGTCCTGGGCTTTCTTTAGAGGGGAGATTTTTGATAACAGCTTCAAGTTCTTCGCTACTAACAGGTATATTTAGATCTTTCACCTGGTCTTGGTTTAGCTTTGGTATATGGTACTTATCTAAAAAAATGTCCATTTCTTTTGTATTTTCCAGTTTTGTGGCATACAGGCTTTTGTAGTAAGATCTAATGATTCTCTGAATTTCCTCTGTGTCTGTGGTTTTGTCCCCCTTTTCATTTCTGATCTTATTTATTTGTGTGTTCTCTCTCTGTTGTTTAATTAGTTTGGATAGGGGTTTGTCGATCTTGTTGATTTTCTCCAAGAACCAACTTTTTGTTTCATTGATTCTTTGGACTGTTTTCTGTGTTTCTATTTTGTTGATTTCTGCCCTCAGTTTGATTATTTCCAGTCTTCTACTCCTTCTGGGCACATCTGCTTCTTTTTTTTCTAAAGCTTTCAGGTGTGCTGTTAAGTCCCCAATGTATGCTTTCTCCGTTTTCTTTAAGTGGGCACTTAGTGCTATGAACTTTCCTCTTAGCACTGCTTTCATCGTGTCCCTTAGGTTTGAGTATGTTGTCTCTTTATTTTCATTAAATTCAAGGAAGACTTTAATTTCTTTCTTAATTTCTTCCTTGACCCAGGTGTGGTTCAGTAGTTGATTGTTCAGTTTCCATGATTTTGTCGGCTTTCTGGGGGTAGCATTGTTGTTGCCTTCTAACTTTAATCCGTGGTGATCTGATAAGACACAGGTGGACACTGATATTCTTTTGTATCTGTGGAGGTTTCCTTTGTTTACGAGTATATGGTCAATTTTTGAGAAGGTTCCATGCGCTGCAGAGAAGAAGGTATATTCTTTCCTATTTGGGTGGAGTGTTCTATAGATGTCTGTTAAGTCCATTTGTTTCATTACCTCCAGTAATTCTCCTAATTCTCTATTAGGTTTCTGTCTGATTGACCTGTCCATTGGAGAGAGAGGTGTGTTGTAGTCTCCTACTACTAGTGTGTGTGTGGTTTGATGTCTGCCTTGAGTTCTAGTAATATTTCTTTTATATAAGTGGGTGCTTTTATATTAGGGACATAGATATTCAGGATTGAGATGTCATCCTGATGAATTGTTCCTGTTATGAGTATAAAGTGTCCTTCTCGATCTCTTCTGATTGATTTTAGTTTGAAGTCAGTTTTGTTGGAAATTAGTATGGCCACACCTGCTTTTTTCTTAGGACCGTTTGCTTGAAAGACCTTTTCCCAACCTTTTACTCTGAGTAGATGCCTGTCTTTGTGGTTGAGATGTGTTTCTTGCAAACAGCAGAATATTGGATCCTGTTCTCGTATCCAATCTCTTAGCCTGTGCCTTTTTATAGGTGAATTGAGACCATTAATATTAAGTGATATTAATGACCTAGTTGTTGTTTACTCCAGTTATTCTTATTGTTTTTTGGTAGTAGAGTTTGTGTGTGTGTGTCCATTCTTTGAGTTGTGCTGGTGAAGGTTCTCTAGATGCCTGAGTTATTGTAGGCAGTGTTGGCAATGTTGTATTCCTTGGGTTGTGATTTTCCTTCTATTACTTTCTGTAGGGCTGGATTTGTGGCTACATATTGTTTAAATTTGTTCTTATCCTGGAATGTCTTGTTTTCTCCATTGATAGTGAACACTAGCTTGGCTGGTTATAGAAGTTTGGGTTTGCATCCATGGTCTCTTAGCTTTTGAAGTACCTCTATCCAGGTCCTTCTGGCTTTCATGGTTTCCATAGAGAAGTCAGGTGTAATTCTGATCGGTTTACCTTTATAGGTTACTTGGCCTTTTTCCTTTGCAGCTCTTAATATTCTTTCTTTAACCTGTATATTTTGTGTTTTGATTATTATATGGCGAGGGGATGTTTTTCTTTGATCCAGTCTGTTTGATGTTCTGTATGCCTCTTGAATATTCAAAGGGATATCTTTCTTTATGTTGGGAAAGTTTTCTTCCGTAATTTTGTTAAAAATATTTTCTGGGCCTTTGAGCTGTGATTCTTCTCCTTCTTCTATTCCTATTATTCTTAGGTTTGGTCTTTTTATTGTGTCCCATATTTCTTGAATGTTTTGTGATGAGAATTTGTTGGCTTTGCTGTTTTCTTTGATCAGTGCATTTATTTTCTCTATGGTGTCCTCAGAATCTGAGATTCTTTCTTCTATCTCTTGTAATCTATTGATTATGCTTGTTTCTGTAGCCTCTGCTCAATGGCCTAGATTTTCCATATCCAGCTGTTCCTCAATATGCGTTTTCTTCCTTGCTTCTATTTTAGATTTCAATTCTTGAACTATTTCCATTACCTGTTTGTGGGTCTCATGTACATATTTACTTAATTCTTCAAATTTTTTTTGTTATACTTCTCATCCATTTCTATAAGGGTGTTTTTTACATGTTTTTTAAGGGAGTCTATTGCTTTCATAAAGTCTATTTTTTCCACTTCTTCTGTGTTTGGGTGTTCAAATCTTTCTGTTGTAAGATCTTTGGGATCTGGTGTTTTCATGTTGTTTTTTTAGATTATTGGGTGATGTTCTGCCTTGGCACCTGCCCATCTCCTCCTTTCAATGCTATCTAATTGGTCTTTTAAAACTGGATCAGGTTTCTCTGCTGGCCAGAGGCTTCTCTTACTAATTGCCCTCGCTCTGTTTCCTGGCTCCTGCCTGGGGCCAAGAACCCTCTCACCCCTCAGAAGGGTTTTCCGGAACAGGACCCGGCTCCCCGTTTGCCAGGGCCCTCGCCAACCAAAGGCCTACCTCTTTGATTTAATTGTAGTGGGGCGATCTGCTCTCGGTGTTGCGCGCTGGTCCCTGCCGCCTGCGTCCTCTGCCACCGCGCCAGTCCCCTCCGGTCCTGGCCACAGCCTGCAGCCTGGCCTGCGTTGCCCGCCTGCACCGCCGCTGGCTCCGTCTTCCAAACCAAAATTTCTATGACAAGATTAGAACTAGAAAATGATTTATCCTCATGTTGTTTTCTATCACTAATATCCACTACCTGTATTCAGTTCTCCCATATCCCCTTAAAATATCCTTTCTTATTCTCTTTTCTTCATGTTCCTCTGCACCCACAAGTATGTCTGTTTATGTAATACATACATTATCAGCTAGATCCTACATATAGAAAAAAGCATGATGTTGTGTGAATTTGCCTAACATTGTACATTCTAACTACATCTATTCCCTGAAAGTTTTCAAACTTTATTTTTCTTTAGAGCTAAATAGTATTTGTATGTTTGTGTTTGCATGTTTGTGTTACCAAAATACATATCTTCATGTTAAATCACATACCAATGAAGTAATCTGATAGTTACCATTTTTCTGTGGATGAACTTAACATTTTACTATTCTTGTATATTTTTTGTAAGAGTGTCAAAGATTTCTTCTGGACATGACAATCTTTACAGCAGATCAAGCGGTATCCATTTCAGATTTAGAACACAGAATCTTGGATTGTGGGTTCAGATTGTGATCTTGTGAATAGGAGAATAACCTGTTATGAGGTCTCTGTATTATTGTTATTGTGAATCCTTTGGCTAACAGGGGGTGCTGTGGGACTGTGATATAATACTGGCATTAGGGCTCATCCTGTGCTCACTGAAGAGACTCAACAGTGGGATACTTCTCTCCTGTCAGAATTTAGGGAGCAAGGGGCTCAGTCTTAGCTAGTGATTCCTCCCAGGACTCTTCCATTACTGAAAGTCTATCCATCTCTATCCCAGGCTGTTTGTGAGCTGAGCTTCAGCAGCAGGGCTCATGAAGAGTCTTGGTAGCCTTGGGGGAAACATCTCTGAAGGAAAAGCCACTTTTCTTTAGGGGTGGGAAAGGAGGCCTGGGACAACCTAGACTCCCTGAGGAGATCTTTGGTCTTGAACTGCTTTTTCTCATTGCAGGGCAGGGACAGGCCTAAGAGCTCTGTTGTCACCTTGGCCATATCTGCGTCTTAAGCACAGATCACTACTGCACTTTACCACAGTATCTCATCTACCATCTGTTTGTCTCTATTACTGCAAGGATCCTTTCCCAGTCCATCCTGCCCTCTGAGTCTCTGCTAACTTTGATGACTTATCTGTATTTTGAGTATGTCTCTAGCATACAATGATGCAAAAAAAAAAAGGTCAGATATCTATCCCTTACATCTCCTTGGCTACTCCTCTGAGTCATCTAAGCATGAGTCTTGTAAGAAATATTAATTTCTCAAACGTCTTGTTAAATACTGTAAGATAAACCTGTCCTCTCCCATTACCACTGAGCATTGTTTTCTTAATCCAGCAATGTCCCTTTCTAAATGCCCACTTCTCTTTACATTTTAGAAGTGTTTGCTCAGACAGATATAAGCAAATAATTGCTCGGGGACATAAATGATTATTCCTATTGTCTCTCTGGAGTTTCTGCAAGACAGGTGCCCACGTGTTAACCTTAACAGACATGGCACCAATGACTGAGTCCTCCACTTAGAGGAATCAGCAACTGTTCTACTGTGGATCTGCAAGAGGTCCTTGCACACAGGTCTCTTTGTGTTAGCACGTGCTTTATATTCCACTGAACCAAATAATTCTCATCACCTGGCTTTCTGTTTCAGGAACTCAGGATGTCAATCATCCAATGGGAGGAGTTAACAGGAAGCCATTTGCATGATTAGCCTTCTTTTTCTGCCAGGTCCCTAGCAATGAGATAATGAGACAGCCCAAGCAGGAGACCTTAGTCTAAGAAGAAGCTGTGCCATGGCCACAATGGTTTGGACTCCGCTCATCTTCATGGTTCTGTCTTACTGGACAGGTAGGGAAAGGTTGAAGAGTAATGCGAATGACTCCTACACTGAGTTAATCCCTTATGTTTCAAATACACAAGAATTTGTACCTTAGCTCTGCGATTCACTGTGGTGTCTTGTTTTGCAGGTTCCTTTTCTGAGTCTGTATTGACACAGCCACCCTCCATTTCTTAGTCTCTTAGATCAACAGCCACACTCACCTGTACCCTACAGAGTGGCATCAGTGTTGGTAGTAAAAACATTTACTGGTACCAGCAGATGGAGGGGAGCTCTCCCAAGTTTTTCCTGTACTACTACTCAGACTCTGACAAGGAACTGGGGCCTGAAGTCACCAATAGAGTCTCTGGATCCAAAGATACCTCCAAGAATGCTGCAAATTTACACATCTCTGAGCTACAGGCGGAGGATGAGGCTGTGTATTATTGCTCCATCCGGGAAAGTGATGTTTCTCACAATGATACATGCAGATGGGGAAGTTGGAAAAAACTGTAGCTTGTGACAAAAATATCAGTTCTGTTTTTTGTTTCCTTGTAATACTCATTTTCTATTGAAGTAAAAGATAATGAAAAAGTTAACCACCACCCCTATCCCCGCACTGGTACCATTTTGGTTTTCAGAATATGTACTCACATGTGAAGATTTTGATTTAGAAGTCTCAAATAAGAGAAAATAAGAGATGTGATGTGATCTTTCCATCCATTTTCCTTCCAAGTTCATGATTTAATTTTTCTTTATAGATGAATAGTATTTCATACATATTACAATTTCCTTACCCATTTTCAGTTGCAGGACATTTGGTTGCTTTCATTTTATAACAATTGTGAGTAGAGCCGTAATAACCATGGCTGAGCAAGCATCTGTGGAATAGGAGATTGAGTCCTTTGGGCACATCACAGGGAGCAGTATGGCTGGATTATATGGTAGATTTCTTTAGAGTTTTGAGTATTCTCCACACTGACTTCCTTAGTGTCAGCACCCATTTGAAATCCCACCAACAGTGAAGGGTGTATTTAGTTCTTAGCACCACTGTCTTTGTTCTCTATATTAGTTTGACCCATGAAGAACTACGCACACACATTCTACCACTTTTCTCCTTAAAAGTCCCAAAGTCTTCCACATTTCAAAAAGCAAAACAACAACAAATCAACCAACCAGTCCTAACCAAACAAAAATTAGAAGCTTAGGTCTGTCAGCTGTTACTACTACCCCACACCCTGGTACCAACTTCTGTATTAACTATTTTTCTATTGCCGTGATAAGAAAACACAACTAAAGTAACTTATAGAAGAGAGAATTGGTGGCAGGTAAGGTGACTGGGAAAAGTATTACTGGCTAGGGTTGAAACTGCTCTTTTTCCACTTCAGGACCATGAATGACAGGTACATGCTCCTAAAGGTGATGGTGGGAGCCAGAGACATATAGGAGCAGAGAGAGGTCTGTTTTAAGTTACTGAATATAAACTCTTGGTAGTTGGAGCTGGTGGTAGAGACAAGAATGTCCTGGTGATACAAATAATTCAGAATTACTTTGTGGATGATTATCATCCTACAATAGAGAATTGCTAGAGCAGGCAAGTAGTAATTGATGGGGAAACCCGTTTCATGGATATTCTTAGCACAACGGTTCAAAAGAAACCAGGGGCCAGTGTATGAGGGCCAGAGGGCTTTCTTTGTGTATTTGCCATGAATAATAATAAATCATTGGGAGATATTCACTACTATTGAGAAAAAGCAGGAGTAAAATTATCTTAGTGACTAGATTCCATTTATTGAAACCACAGCAAATTTAAGAGAGAGTGTTGACAATGCCATCTATACATTAGCTCAAGAAATTCAAAACATAAACAGAATATGGGCAAAATGGTAAAAAGTACTAGTTGTAAAAACAAAGAGTTTAATTTTTTAAATATAATTTGTAACTTTAAATTAAGGCACACTTAAGAAAAGTTTGAAAATGCAAGTTTGACTAGTCTTTCAACTCTAGCTAAAGAAACATTTCCCAAGTACTCCCCAAATTTGATAGGTATTCAAAAATATCTATCTAATGCTCTATGAATAGATTGACATGAAAACAAACTTTTCAATGTACTTTAAGTATTCCCTCAAATATTTGAAGTGAGACAGAAATGACACTGCACTAGCAGGACTGGATGTCTGTCTTTTAGAAGTCTGATTTTAGGGACTGGTGAGATGACTCAGTGGTTAAGAGCATTAGCTGCTCTTTCCAGAAGACCTGGGTTCAATTCCCAGAACCCACATAGCAGCTCACAACTCTCTCTGACTCAAGTTCCAATGGATTTAACTCCCCCACAAAAACATGTAGGTCAAACACCAATGGATATAAAAATAAAAAAAATAAAAGAAAATATGTTTAAAAATGTCTGGTTTTAGGCAAGTCACTGTCTACTTAATGTTAAATAATATCAAAGACTCTAACTTATAGCAATTAGCCATCCTGATAGCACAATCCCTATTTTTTATCTGGTTATATTGGCAAAATTGGTCAAGAGGTAAAGTTTATATTTTAAATGCATTCTCTGGTTTCAAGACTTCTATCCAGCAACTGTCTCCCACATGCCTGATTAGTGTAGTTTTCTTTTAATGCGTTAATTTTCTCCACTTAAAGTTTCTCCCCCCCCCACCCCCAGACAACCCCATGAAGGTTGGTACAATAAAACTGACGTGTGACTTTCTTCCCAGATCTTGAAATAATCCAACAGACTTCATCGTGGAAAATACATGATTTTAGTTTTTCAATGATGGTTTTCTTTTAGTTCAATGAGAATTGTTTTGTTATGGTTTCAAAGCATTTCTTCAATCAAGTTACTTTATATAAATTATTTCATTTTCTAAAGGAATAGTAATCCCCTAATCTATTTGTACAGAATTTTAAAGGACTAATGAGATATAAATAATGACTTCTAAAATAGTTTTCTTTGGGTTCAAATAAATATGAGCCTAAGCTTATTGGCAAGAAAAGAAACAAAATCGGTATATGATTTCTTAGATGTTCTCCTAAGCTGCACATGTTCATAGAACATTCTTTTGTGGATATTAAGCTGAAACATAGTTAGTAGCACACTTCTTTTCTGCACAGAGGACTAGAATACTTCAATAGCGGCAAGCATAATCAGATATTTACTAAAGACCTGTACTTTTAATGTTTCTGAACCATGTGCTTAAAGTTGTGACAATTATCATTATGTAAATTTCAAATTGTGTTAGGCTTTTCAGTATAAGAGGGGGTTGCTGTGAATTTCTGAAGGGAGAGAATCCTAGAAATGAATGTTGGTGTCATGTAGTTACTATGGCCTAACAGTCCTTGTTGCAGTTGAACACCAGCACTAGGTATTAACATGTCTATTGGAAGAATGGAGCAGACAACTGTAACTCAAGTACATATTTTCAGTTGGGATTTCTGGACTCTATTTGCTGAATCAAACAGCATAGGGTTTAGAGCCTAGCTTATGAAAGCTAGATTATGGAGATCTTTGCCACCATGTCACAGTTTCATCCTAACATCCACACAAGTTCTGTGGGGCATCTCAAAAGTTACAAACTCATCTCATTTTGCATTTCGCTAATTTTTCTTCTACCTGTTTTCCTGAATAAATAATACCAATTTGGAGGAGTTTTTTTTTTTTCAACAGAAAATTTACTAAAGTAATCTCCACAATGGATAATTTTGTAGTCATTTTTTTAAAGCCTCAGTATTACTTTAAATGTGGATTTATACTTGATAAATTCTGTGTAACACTGATTAGTATGAATTCTGCTTAAAAAACTGAACTGATTGCTGTCAATTTCTGTTAAAACATAAAACATTATTTCTAAAGAAGTACATTGTTTTGGTGGAGGCTGCTTGTTTGTTTCCTGGCTGCCCAAACCCTAAATAACCACACAGAAACTATATTAATTACAATAATGTTTGGCCAATAGCTTAAGCATATTTTTAGCTAGTTCTTACATCTTAAATTAACACATTCCCTATTATTGTATATTGTACCGTGAGGCCTGTTGTTTACCTATAAGGTTCTGGGGTTTTATCTCCTCTGACAGCTACATGGCATTTCTCTGATTCTGCCTTCTTTTTGAAGAATTGTTATTAATTAGATGCACAATTATGGTTTACTTTAAGAGCTTTAAGTGCCTTTTTTTGAGATGGTAGTTGGCATTTAGATTAATTGGGGAAAAATAAAGTATCTCTGTAGCAGTATTAAGCATCCTTTGGGTATTTGTCTAAGGGCACTATAACTGGGTCTTGAAGTAGGTCTATTCCCAGCATCCGGTGTAACTGCCACGTTGCTTTCCTTAGTAACAATACAAGGAATATATTGGCGGGAATTTGCCTCCCACCAGCAATGGATGGATGTTCATTTCAACTTACATCATCACTAGCATGAGCTATAAAGTGCTTTTTAACTGATCTGGTAGTTGTCTCATTCAGGCCACCATATAATATACTCCAGGATAAGCACAGAAAACATACTATTTGAAGCTAGCACCCACCTGTGAAAGAAAGTACATGGCATTTGTCTATTCTGGCCTGAATGACCCCACACAGTATAACTTTTTATTAATTTTTTTTTGTCCAGTTCTATTCACTCAGTTGCAAAGGTCATAATTTAAGTTTTCTTTTATAACTGGGTAATATTCAATTTTGTACATGTACGGCATTTTCACTAACTAGTGGTCAGTTTCCAGAAAGCTAAATTAATTTCATGTCCTACCTATTGCAATTAGGTGGCAATAAACATGAATGTGCAAGTATCTTTGTAGCAGGCTATAAAGTATTTTGCGTACATCCATGAAATTATAGCCAGGATATATGGCCAATCCTTTTTTTTTTTTGCATTTTAAGTATTGATCTCTACAGTATCTATGTGGCCTTGCATTCCTACTAGAGTGCATGGAAGTTTCTCTTTTCCCATCTCCATTCTAGCATTTGCTGCTATTTCCATTCTTGATGATTGATAGTCTAACTAGGGTGAGATGAAATCTTAAGACACTTTTAATCTGCACTTCTCTGATGGCTAAGGATGTTGAACGATTTTTATGAAGCATTTACTAACAATTTTTATTTCTTCTTTTGAGGACTCTGCTCATCTGATACATTGCTATTTGGCTTGTTCATCTTCTTGGTGTTTAATGTTTACCTTTCTCTTTTTAAATATTATAGATATTTTTCTCTGACTCATGTATACTGGACAATGATCTTCTCCCTTTCTGTGGTAGATTATCTGCTCACTGACTTCATAGCACAGTTGAAACAATTTGTAAGAAGGGATTTTTTTTTTACTCTAATGTCCTCACATCCTCCATGTGGTTAATTATCAGCCCAGTTATACATTAATGCATGATCACCATTAAGGATTTCAAAAAGTTGTAGGGATGCTAGAAATGAAAGGAGTATGCCTCAACATAACAACAACAACAAAAAAAAATCCAAAAACCCACCTATAGTCAACATCATTTTAAATGGGAGGAAAACTCAAAGCATTCTCACTAAGATCAAGAAAAGACAAGGGTGTCCACACACCCATATGTATTCAATTTAGTGTTTAAAGTCTAAGCTAAAGCAGTAAGATAAAGTAATAAGAGGGCTAAAAATGGGAAAAGAATAAAGGAATCCCTATTTGCAGATAATGATTCTTTACATAAGAAACTCTTAGCACTCCACAAAATGTTTTAGAGCTGATAATTATAGCAAAGTTGAATGACTAAAAATAAACAAAAAATCAAATGTTTCTATACATCAGGGAACATGGAAATTTCACAAAATTGTAAAATATAATTCCCTTCTCTCTCTCTCTCTCTCTCTCTCTCTCTCTCTCTCTCTCTCTCTCTCTCTCACACACACACACACACACACACACACACACACACACACACACCATGGGAATAAACCTAGCTAGGAAAATGTATGCCTACAGGAAATGTAATCAACAATATCTTGACTGCAAGTTACAACTGATTCCAACAATTAGTCACTAGATGTGAGTACAATGAATATCCTTGAATGTGTATTAAAACAGTCTTTGACAAAAGAACCACTTGCAAATTTCTCCTCTAATTCAGGGAACTTTTGCAGGTAGATAGAATTCCCAATCTAAAAAATTTGGGAATAGTTTCTCAAAAATGAGAGAAATAAATATAAACCAAAATAATTAAAGAAGGGAAGGTGATGATTATGAGTCAGCTTGGGAAATAAATGTCGGCTGCCTGATAAAATAAGTAGACAGTGGTTCAATGGATAATAATTGCATTTCCGAGAATAATGAAACTAGCAGAGTACTGTGGCCCTTCTCAGAAGTCTCAGAGACTCATTTGTTCAAATTCACTGGACTCTGCATAGTTGCTCACTGACCCATTACAGAGTTACAGCAGCTGCTTCCTCCCACTGCAAAAAACACAGCACAGAGTGCCCAGCCTCCCTGCATCTGCCTCTCTCTGCTCTGAGAGCTGAGGACCAGGTGGCAAAGGCTGTTAAAAGCTCATGTTTACACAATCCACAGCAGAAAGAGCTCACAAGGAAGAGCAATCTTGGCGGTGAGAACCTAGAGAATTACACACAGCGCATTAGAATCTCACAATTTAGAAATTAGTCTAGGGACGCTTCAATAGATGCAGAGATCACGTAAACTGCAAAATGAATACATAGCTCCTTGGCCATGGTGATTGTGGGCTCTGTAACCAGCAGGGGGCACTGTGAGGCAGTCTGTGTTTACAGTAAACTGATTATTAAGGACCACTCAAAAGAGCCTCAGCATAGAGGAGATGTCATTTGCTTACTGGTTAGAAATCAGTTAATGCAGGTGCGGGAATGGGATTGGAGGTAGGATGGAGGGGGAGAGTAACAAAACAAATATCTTGATGGGAGCATACCTTGGGTTTAGGGAGAAACCTGGTGCGAGGGAAACCCCCAAGGAACTCACAAGGATGACCCCAACTAAAACTCTCAGCAATGGTGGAGAGGGTGCCTGAACTGGCCATCTACTGTAAACAGATATGTAACTTCCCTAATTCCTGTCAGAGATACTCTATCCAGTAACTGGTGGAAGCAGAGGCAGAGATTTACAGACAAGCACTGTGCTGAGCTCAGAGGGTCTTGTAGAAGAAAGGAAGGAGGAATTGTACCAGCTAGGGGGTCATGATGGGGAACCCACAGAGAGAGTTGACTTGAACTCAAGGATGCTGAAGCAACAGTCAGTGAGCCTGCATGGGACTGACCTATGCCCTCCGCTTGTGTGTGACAATCATGTAGCATCAAGCTACTTGATAAATTCTAAGAGATCAACTGTTAGTAAGGCTTCTAACAGTGAGAGCAGGATCTCTTCCGGGTGTTTAGCTGGCTTTTTGGTAACCTGCTCTCCATACCTGGTGAGGAACTTTGTCCTACCTCAACTTGATGTGCCGTGCTTTGGACAAGTCCATGAGAGGCCTGTCCCTTTCAGAATGGGGATAGAGGAGGGGTGGATGGGAAGGAGGGTAGACATGAAAAGGAAGGGAGGAGGAGGGAAGAAAGGAGGGTAAACTGGTTAATATGTAAAATAAATGAAAGAAATGTTATTAAGAAGTTAACAAAAGAAAGTGGAACGCGGAACTATTAACCAAAAGCAACTTGGACTATAACAGTATAATAATTCTAGAGCATTATACCTAATGAGTATTTTTAAAATGTAAACATATTGTATGGACATGTTTAACAGAACTATGAAACAGATAATTATCATTTATTCAAATAAAGAAATCAGTAGTGGCATCTTCTCTAGCCTGGAAGACTCCCTTAAGCAAACCTTTACCTTGCTCAGTAGGCACTTCTTTCTGATGGGTCTCCAGTGCTTAAATAAACCTCCATCCTCCTAAGTGTGTGTGAACTGAGCATCAACACTAAGGTTGAGGGAGGAGCAGAGGAAACCATGGATGGAAACACATTGGCAGGTGAGGCTCTATGTCAGGCAGGATGAGGGAATACGATGAGACCTGAGGCCAGGCAACCCCATGGTCAGGAGCTGTTTCTCTCATGCCTGGGCCCTTCCTCCTTCTCTTCACTCAAGTCACAGGTAGGAATGAGCATCAATGGGTCACAGTTCCTACTCAGCCTTGTCCATCTTGTCCAGCAATCCATGGGAACATCTACTCTGGTCTCTGCCACATTTATCCTCATTCTGTTTGTTGGTTCTCTCTGCCAAGCTGTGCTGACTCAGTTGCTCTAAGTCTGTATCCTCTGGAACATCTGCCACACTCACATCTGCAGCTAGAGCAGTGGCTTCAGTGTGGGAGCTCTGCTTTTCTACTTCCCAGAGAATCCAAAACACCTTGAAAATATCCTGCAGAACTGAGGAGACCTGAATTTATCTTCTGACTCCGGGGGCCCCAGCAACTTGTTTGTGTTCAAAGATTCCTCAGACATTACAAAGGTGTTGCTCACACTTAGAATGCAGCCTGTGGATGAGGCTGATTATTACTGTTCTAAAATTCATCTTAATGCAGCCTTATAAATACTCATTACAGTGTTTCAGTTAAAGAAAGGGGGGGGGAATCTTGTGTTCACAAGCCCTGTATCTCTTGACTGTTCTTCACATACACTCTTCCTAGGGGTCATCAAGATATTAAAAAAGTTGATGAACAAGTGAAAAGAAACACAAAGCTTGTTCTATAACAAAAACACACCATGAATAACCAAGAAGGCACAGGAAGGCTTGATAATCAGTCTAGGGGCACATGCCATTTTGTCTACTATGCGTGTCTACCATGGTCACTATTGTTAACATGATCAGTAGAAGCCAGACATCATGAGCCACAATGCAGTGGTCACACTATATTCCTTCAAGCCCTGGGCTTCAATGAGACATCCTCTTTTCTTTTCTTTCTTTTTTTTTTTTTTTTTTTTTTTTTGATTTTTCGAGACAGGGTTTCTCTGTGGCTTTGGAGCCTGTCCTGGAACTAGCTCTGTAGACCAGGCTGGTCTCGAACTCACAGAGATCCACCTGCCTCTGCCTCCCGAGTGCTGGGATTAAAGGCGTGCGCCACCACCGCCTGGCTCATCCTCTTTTCTTTGCTATCAATTTCAGTACCGTCACTAACTCTGTCACCACTATCACATCTGTGTCCATGCTTTACTATGCTAGAAGCCTATGCAAAGCCAGGCCCAGGTCCTGAGACCTAAGCATGCAGTCACTCTTTTCTATACTTCTCCATTGCTCGGATGTAGTTACTTTCAAAGAAACTTCTGGATCCACTAGTCCTCAAGGTTATAGCATTATTCCTGTATCATGGTATGTCTAGAAGTACAAATTTTCCATCCTATGAATGCTGGACACAGGATGGGGCCAGTACCTGCTTCTACTTCCTGTATGGTTGTCCTGCTTATACTTCCTGCCTGGCTACTGGCCAATCAGTGTTTATTTAAAATATAATTGACAGAATACAGATCATTCTCCCACACCCAGTAGCTATTTTCCTTCTTGATTTAACTCTAATTTCCCACTCCACACCCGACTTTAATTGATCTGTGAGAAAGTTAGCTCTGGCCGTCATGGGCAGAGTCCCTTTATGTGTTTCCCTGTCTATCAATCAGCGCTTTATTGCACTGAGACCCAGATCCTGGCCCCAAATATTGATATAGTCTTAGAAAAAATTCATATATCATGTGCATCTGAAACAAAAGTCAATAGATTTGTATCATTATTCTGTTTTGATAACCATATGTCTATTAATAGTCCTTTGTAAAGAAGTTCTATTGGCTTGTTAATATCATTCTAAAATTACATTATTGTAATGCAAATAAAACAAGTTTATTTAGCTGGAATTTGTGTAAAATGTATAACCATATTAGAAGCAAATTTTGCTATGTGCACACACAAATAATTTATATAAAACTTATATTTGAGTATTTAGCATGCAAATATATACACATTTATATGCATACATTATTATTATTTAACAAAATTAAAATATAGATTCTCTCTTTTACTCTACACTTTTATCTGTACATTCATCTCATGAAACTTGGATCTAGTCATCTGCTTTGTTGATTGAAACTTCATGCCCTCATTTCAGGAACAGGCACTTCTCCTCCAAAATGACAAGCTTCAAATATCTCTCAAGATGATTTCAACACCCAGTTAGTTATAGGTTTGTGTGTATTAGCATGTAATCCTTCCTAGTTTCTGTGCAAAGCATCTTTATGTAGATACGCTGCAGTTTATTTGTTACTTTACAGACATTTGGGTTTCTGAACTATAATCATTTTGCCTTGTATTAATCTTTCATGTATTAATGAATTAACACACTTGAGCATAATGATAAGCCACATGACAAAGTGATGCTAACTGTGAATGGACTGTTTGAAATGCCTGCATGACCCAATGATTTTCACTGTTTCTCACTGTAAGTAGGACAAGTCTTGGTGGAGCATGACTTGCAAGACTGATGTCCCTTTAGGACACTAGATAGACGATAATTTTGGCTCTCGAAAAGCAAAGGCTGCTGAACAATAATGCTCCTGATCTTTATTATTATAAATAGGTGATCAGTAACTTGTGTCAACTGAAATACATTCACCTGACATCCTATAATCAGCATAGAAGAGGAGCTCATTTGCATTAATGTGCATGCCCCCTCCTATGTTAGGAGTTTTAGTTAGCCCTGTGGCACTGCCCTGTGCTGAAGAATTTTGAAAGGAACAGACCTGGACTGTGAGTCATGGCCTGGACTTCTGTTTTGATCACACTTCTGGCTCACTGCACAGGTCACGGGACCTTTCTGGGCTGGAGTAGATATGCAACAGTGCACATATTTTCTCTGCTTTGCTACTGACCACTGGATTTCTCTCCTGTTTGCAGGGGCCATTTCCCAGGCTGTTGTGACTCAGGAAACTTCACTCATCTCATCTCCTGGAGGGACAGTCACACTCACCTGTGGCTCCAGTACTGGGGCTGTTACCACCAGTAACTATGCCAACTGGGTCCAAGAAAACTCTGACCAGGTATACACTGGTCTGATATATAGGATGAGCAACAGAGGTTCAGGTGTTCCTGCCTGATTCTCAGGCTCGCTGCTTGGAGACAAGGTGGCCCTACTATCACAGGAGTCCATCCTGAGGATGAGGCTGTGTATTACTGTGGTCTGTTCTACAATGACCATTTCCATAATGGCGCATATAGATGGGGACGTAGAACACAAACACCCTGGTACAGTCTTCTAACTGTTATCTTCTTACCATATGGCTGCATGTTTCTAAATCAGAGTGTATATTCTCCATTATCACAGAGAACATCATAAAGCTATTATCTAAAGTTACAAGCTATTTTATGTCAACACAATTTGTGATAATGATGTTGTCGTGGCATGCTTTAGTTGACAACTTGACAACATAGTATCTCCTGAGAAGAGAGTCTCAATCTGGAGTTTATCTACTTTGGGATGACTTGATGAATTCTCTTGTTTGATATTGGAAGACCACTTTAGTGGCACCATTGTTTATGAAGACTGTCCTGAACTGTATAAGCTTGAGGTTAAGCTGAGTACAAGCCAGCAAATGATTGCAGATGTGGTCATTTCTCTTGGTTGCTGACTGTGTATGATGTGATCAGATTCTAAAGATTCTTTTGCAGTGAGTTCCCTGCAATAATGATGGACTGTAATAGGAAAATACACTGTGAAGTTGGACCTCAGCTAATGAGGATAACATTCTTTATTCTTTAGTTAAGGTTAAATGGTGGAGGTCTTATTGTTCAGGTGAGCTTGCTCTGCCATTCCTGTGAATATCCACCCTTCTGATCAGATCTTACCTTGTTGAGGTGCTCTTGTGGGAGTGGTGGCCTCTTTTTTTGTGTCCGCAAGACTATTTCTAACAACTCCAGCTGTTTCTAAGATTCTAAATATTTATCTGGTAATATAGGCACAGTGCACACCCTTGAGTTCTGACCTAACCTGGGAGTCTGAATATTACATTCAAGTCTGGCACAGTTGGTTTCTCAACGTGACAGAGGCATGAGAGACAGTGATGGATACTCAGCCTCCTGGGCCTTGTTCCTTCTCCACATCTGCAACAACTTGTGCATACACTGATGCCTTTGGATGTAGTATCTGCTCACAATTTCTTTTAGTTTGTATATAATGATTCTAAATGATCATAAAAATTCAAGTAAACAGACAACAATAGCTACAACTAGTTAGCACTACATCTAAATGTATCCAGTTGAACTTATTGTTTAAAGGGAATCCTTTGGAGTTGACATTGTTTTCTTAAAATATATAAAGAACTCAAGAAACTAGACATTAAAATTCTAATTAACCCACTTAAAAATGGGGTACTGAACTGAACAGACAATTCTCAACAGAAGAAGTTCAAGTGGCCAAAAGACACTTAAGGTCATGTTCAACCTCCTTAGTGATCCGGGAAATGCAAATCAAAACAACTTTGAGGTACCATTTTACACCTGTCAGAATGGCTAAAATCAAAAACACCAACGATAGCCTGTGCTGGAGAAGATGTGGATGATGGGAAACACTGAAAGACACTTAAGGAAATGTTCAACATCCTTAGCCATCAGGGAAATGTGGATCAAAATGAAAATGACACCATTTTTAACCTGGCAGAATGGTTAAGACAAAAACCACCAATAATAGCTTATACTGGAGAGGAAGTGGCATAAGGGGGAAACTTCTTTTCTGGTGAATGCAAACTTGTATAACCACTCTGGAAATCAGTTATGGCAGTTCCTCAGAAAATTGGATATCAACCTACCACAAGACCCAGCAATACCGCTCTTGGGCATATACCTAAAGGATGCTCAAGCATATTAAAAGGACATTTGCTCAACTATGTTCATCGCAGCATTATTTGTAATAGCCAGAATGTGGGAGCAAACTAGATACCCCTAAAGTGAAAAATGAATAAAGAAAATATTGTACGTTTGCACAATGGAGTACAGCTCAGCTGTAAAAATTAATGAAATCTTGAAATTTGCATGCAAATGGATGGAACTAGAAAAAACTATCCTGAGTGAGGTAATGCAGACCCAGAAAAATAAACATGGTATATACCCACTCATAGGTGAATACTAGCTATAATGCAAAGGATAAGAAGCCTATAGTCAATAATCCTAGAGAAGCTAAGTAACAAGAAGAACCCCAAGAGAAACATACATAGATCTCCCTGAGAAGAAGCAATAGACAATATCTTCTAAAAAAAATGGGAATATGTGTGGGAGGAAAAAAGAAAGGCAGAAAAAGGAGGAGAGGAAAAGGGGAGGGAGGGATACCCACTGAAACAGCTTATCCGAGCTAATGGAAGTCTTCCAACTCCAGCATGACAGCAAGAGAACCAGCATGGTACCAAAGTAGGCCCTCTGAATGTGGGTGACAGTTGTATGATTGGGGCAGACTGTGGGACCACTGCCAGTGAGACCAGAATTAATTCTTACTGCTTGTTCTGACTTTTTGCAATCCATTTTTTTTAATGGAGGGATACCTTGCTCTGCCTAGATATAGTGGGGAAGGGCCTTGGTCCTGCATCAAAGCAATATGCTAGACTTTGTTGACTTCCCATGGGAAGCTTTACTTCTCTGAGGAGTGAATGCAGAGTAGGGCAGTGGTAGGAGGGGGCAGGTGAAAGAAGCAGGAGGAGGGGAGGGTGTGGGAAATGGATTTGGCATCTAAAACGAGAAAAAGTAGTTGTTTTTTTATAAATTAAACATTTAAAAACGTCATAGAGAGGGGCTGGAAAGATGGCTCAGAGGTTAAGAGCATTGCCTGCTCTTCCAAAGGTCCTGAGTTCAATTCCCAGCAACCATATGGTGGCTTACAACCATCTGTAATGGAGTATGGTGCCCTCTTCTGGCCTGTAGGCATACATACAGACAGATTATTGTATACTAAAAAAATAAATATTAAAAAAAAAGTCATAGAGAGACTAGAGAGGAAAGGAGTATACCACCACCTAATAAAAAAGAAACAAGACAAAATAAAAACAAAAACATTTAAAGTCAACATCATGTTAAATGGGGGGGGAACTCAAGGCATTCCCACTAAAATCAATAAGAAAAGGGTGTCCATAACTCCATCTGTACCCCCAAATCTATTCAACTTAATCCTTAAAGTCTCAGCTAGAGCAGTAATATAGGAGAAGGTATTCAAAGTATTAGGAATAGGGAAATAATTAAAAAAAGAAATAGGAAAATATTTTCAGATGATAATTCTTTATGTAAGAGACTCTAAACACTCTACAAAACCTTATACAACTCATGAATTCATCAAAGTGGAATGGTTAAAAATAACCACAAAACCATATAACCTTTCTATACACCATGAAAAACATACATAAATTTCAAAAAATTGTGGGCTATAATCCTATTCCCAATCAACACAGAAATACATGCGTGAACACACATGTACACATACACAATACAACATTGGAATAAACATAGCTGTGAAAATGTATGACTATAGGGAACACCTGCCATCATTATTTTGATAGCAAGTTACAACTGATTGCAATTATTGGTCACTAGATGAGACTGTGATGAATATCCTGGAATGTGTACTGACATAGTCTTTGGCAAAAGAACCACATGCAAATTGTTCCATTCAATTGGGGCTCTTTTACAGGTAATTAAAATTCCCAATCTAAAAAGTTTGGGGATAATTTCTCAAAAAGGAGAGAAATAACTATAAACCAAAAGAAATTAAAGAAGGAAAGGTGATGATTACAAGTCATCTTGGAAAATAAATTTAGAGCTTTCAGATAAAATTAGTAAATAGTGGTTCAATAATTAAAACCTGAAACAGTGAGAAAAATGAAGCCACTAGAGGGAACTATGACCTGTCAGAAGTCTCAGAGATCCTAGTGTTTAGGTTCACTACCCTGTACAGTTGCTCACTGGCCCATTACATTGTTTTAGCAGCTGCTTCCTCCCAGGGGCAAATCCACAGCACACAGCACAGGGCCTCTTGCACCTGTCTCTCACAGTGTAACTGCTCTAAGTGTTGAGGACCAGGTGGTAGAAGGCTGTTAAGAGTTCATGTTTACACAATCCACAGCAGAGAGAGCTCACAAGGAAGACCACTCTTGGTGGTGAGAACCTACAGAATTACACACAGCATATCAGAATCTCACAACTAAGAAATTAGTCTAGGAATGTTTCAGTAGATTAGGAGATGAGATGAGGTAGAAAATGAACACAGCCTCTTGGCCATGGTGACTATGGGCCTTGATACCAGCAGCAGGCACTGTGGGCCAGTCTGCATTTACAGTAAATTAAGTACCATTTCCTCAAAAGAGCCTTGGTATAGAAGAGATGCCATTTGCTCACTTATTAGTAATCAGTAGCTACATCTTCTCTAGCCTCTAAGCAGAACTTCATGTTGCTCAGCAGGTACTTCCTTTTGAGTGGTCCCCAGTGTGTAAGTCAACCTCCATCCTCCTAAGTCTGTGTGAGCTGAATGTCAGCAGTAAGGCAGTGGGAGGAGCAGAGGGAAATGTGGATGGAAACCCATTGGCAGGAAAGTCTCTGTGTCTGGCATGAGGAGGTGATACAATGAGACCCAAGTCAGCGACATTTCATGGTAATGGTCAAGAGCTCAGTCCTTGTACCATGCCCTTCCTCCTGATTCTCCCTCAAGTCAAAGGTCAGAATGTGCATCAACAGGTCTCAATTCTGGCTCAGCCTTATCTATGTTGGCCAGCAATCCAAGGGAACATCTACTCCGTTCTCTACTGCATTTATATTCATATTGTTTGTGGGTTCCCTCTGCCAAGCCATTCTGACTCAGCTACCCTCAGTGTGTATCCTCTGGAACAACTGCTACACCCACTGGCAGCCTGAATAGTGGTTTCAGTGAGGGAGCTCTGCTTCTCTGATTCCAGGAGAATCCAAGTCTCCTCAGAAATTGCATGGCCACACAGACTTAGATCTATCACATGGCCCAGGCACTTTTTTGTGGCCAAAGATTCCTTGGACATTGCAAATGTGTTGTGCATTCCTAGAATATATCCTATGGATGAGGCTGATTATTACTGTTCTCCAACTCATCTTAATACAACCCATAAATCCTCCACACAATGTTACAGCTAACGAAAAGCAAAGGGAAAATCTTGGGTTCACTTGCTCTGTATCTCTTGAATGTCCTTCACTGACACACTTCCTAGAGGGAATCAAGATATTAAAAGGTTCATAAACAAGAGTAAAAAAGCAAAAACCTTTTCTATAAAAATAGATACTCTAGCGAATCCCAAGAAGGTACAGGGAGACTTGGAAATCAGTCTAGGGGCACATGTCATTTTGTCTGAAGTCATTACCACGCATGTCTACTATGCTCAAGATTGTTAACATGACTAGAAGAAGCCAGACATGCTGATTCACATTGCAGTGGCCACAAGGTATTCCTTCATGCCCCGGGGCTTCATGAGACATCCTCTTTCCTTCGCTGTCATTTCAGCGCTGTCAATAACTCTGTCACTACTACCACATCTTTCTCCATGCTAGTAGAGTACTATGCTATGTTACTTTGAAGTCCTGTGCAAAGCTAGGCAAAGGTCTTGAGATCTCAAGCATGCACTCCCTCCTGTTTATACTTCCCCACTGCTCAGATGTAACTCCTTTCAAAAAAAATTTCTGAATCCAATAAGACTCAGGGTGACAGAATTATTCATGTATCAATTCATTGCTAGAAATATTATTTTTGATACAATGAATTCTGGACACAGGATAGGTCCGAACCTATCTGTGACCATACCCAAGCCAAATCTGACTTTTAAATCACTGAGTTCTAGTTCTATCATCTCCAAATTTTCTCCACACCTCTCCTGTCGATATGCCCAGTAGCAATTTTTCTTCTTGATTTAATTCTGATTTTCCACTCCACACCACATTTTCATTCCCTCATGAGAATGTTAGCTCTGGTTTTCATGGGAAGTGCTGCGTGCCAGTTTTTCTGTACACCAGTCAGGGAATTTTTGCCTTGAGGCACAGATCCTGCCCCTATGTATTGACATTGTCTTAGAAATAATTTAATATATCATATGGGAATAAAAACAAATGTCAAGAGATTTGCATTATTATTTTGCTTTGGTAAGCATATTTCAACCAGTGATCTTTTGCAAATAAGTTCCAAAAAAGGTTTGGTATCAATATCTTTTTTTTAGAATTCCATTATTGTTATATATTTAAAACAATTTTATTGAGCTGTAATTTTTATAAAATATATATCCATGTTTGAGGCAAGGTTTGGCAAGTGCACACATATGTAATTTATCTAAAATGTATATTTTTGAGTATGGAAGCATATATATATTATATATCTATACACACTCATATATATATATATAATTTAATAAAGTGAAAGTTTAGATTTCCCTTTCACCCTATGTTTTCAGTACAGTCACTAACTCTGTTACCACTGCCACATCTGCTTAACATCCTGTGCAATGCAGGCTCAGGCCCTGAAGCTTCAGCATACACTTGATGGAGGTGGGTCTTGTATCTTATCTGTTGCTTTCATTGGTTAATAATAAAGAAACTGCCTCGGCCCTCATAGGACAGAAAATTAGGTAGGTGGAGTAAACAAGAGAATGCTGGGAAAAAGAAGCTGAATCAGGGAGTCACCATGATTCTCCCGCTCCAGACAATGCAGGTTAAGATCCTCCCTGGTAAGCCAGCTCGTGGGCTACATAGAATATTAGAAATGGGTTAGAACAATATGTAAGAGCTAGCCAATAAGAAGCTGGAACTAGCCGGGCCAGGCAGTGTTTAATAGAATACAGTTTCCGTGTAATTATTTCGGGCATAAGCTAGCCATGCGGGCGGCCAGGTGCCGGGGACACAGCCCTGCCACTCCTAATTCAACATACACTCATTCCTGTCTATAGCCCCCCATTGCTCAGATGTTATTCCTTTCAAAAAACTTCTGGATCCACACTAAGTCCCAGGGTGTCAGAATTATTAGTGTATCAAGGCATGGATAGACATATAATTTTTCTATCCAATGAATCCTGGATACAGGATGGGGTCAGCACCTATCTGTGACCATACCCAAATCAAATCTGACTCTCAAATCACCGAGTTCTAGACGCTCTATCATTTTCGTGTTTTCTCCTCACCCAGTCCTTTCCTGCTGATATGCCCAGTTGCCATTTTTCTTCTTGATTTAATTCTGGTTTCCACTCTACGTCTCATTTTCATTGTTCAATGAGAATGTTAGCTATGGTTTTCATGGGAAGAGCCACTTACCAGTTTCTATGTCCGCCAGTCAGTGGTTTCTTGCCTTGAGGCACAGATACTGCCTCTTATGTATTGACATTGTCTTAGAAGTAATTCAGTGTATCATGTGGAACAAAAATACAATTGACAAGAGATTTACATCATTATTCTGCTTTGGTAAGCATATTTCAACATATAATCTTTTGTGAAGAAGTTCTAAAATGGGCTTGGTGTCAATATCTTTTTCAGAATTATTTTATTGTTATAAATTTAAAACAATTTTATTGAACTGTAATTTTTATAAAATACATATAAACTTTGCCATGTTCAAGGCAAAGTTTGGCAAGTACACACACACATATATAATTGCTATAAAATGTTTATTTTTGAGTATGGAAGCAAATATTTATATACATTCATATATATACACACACAACATAGATATGCATGTACATGTATATATATTTATATATATACTTTAAGAAAATGAAAATTTAGGTTTTTCCTACCACCCTACGTTTTTTTACCTATACATTCATCCTAAACACCTTGCATCCAGTCATCTACTTTGTTGCTTAACACTGCATTCCTTTATTTCACAAATCAGCATCTACACTCCAAAATTATAATCTTCAAAGAGCTCACAAGGTGATTAAAAAACACAGTTACATGCTTGTGTGTACATGTGGTTGATCCTTTCTAGTTTCTGTACACGGCATCATAACACAGATATACTATGGATTCTTTGTCACCTTCCACGTTATTGGGTTATCTGAGTAATTTTACCTTTCATTAATCTTCCCACGTGTTAATGTGGGAACACACTTGAGCGGAATGGCGAGCCACATGATAAACTGATGCTGACTGTAAAATGGACTGCTTTTGAAATGCTTGCTACTTCCATAATGGGTCAGAGATCCACTTCCTTTATGTCCTTGCCAGACGCCACTGTTGTCTTTCCATTCACCAGTTCTTCTTATGCTTGTGTAATGAGGCATCACAGTCATCTGATATTGCAGATTTAGACTCATTTTACTATATACGTCTTCCATGACGTGAAACGTGGGAGGAAGAAGCAGATGACCTGCAAGTCGCTTTCCCATCCTTACCTTACTGTGAGCTCTTCTAAATGTCTTGACCATTTTTTCTTTATTCATTCCTTTATATTGGCCTACATATTGCAATAATTCTCTGTAGGATAAAACATGGTAGAATATGGCCTGCCCTGCTGAGGACCCTCTAGGACACTAGACCGAAGATACTTTTGGCTCTAGAAAAGCAAAAGAAGCTAACAGTAATACTCCTGACCTTTGCTCTCATACGTTTGTGTCAACTCAAAAACTTTTGCCTGATATCATATAATCACCCTGAAAAAGGAGCTCATTTGCATCAATGTGCACACCCCTTCCATGTTAGGCATTTTAGTTAGCCCTCTGGCACTGCCCAGTGCTCAACAACTTTGAAAGGAACAGACCTGAACTGTGAGGCATGGCCTGGATTTTTGTTTTGATCACACTTCTGGCTCACTGCACAGGTCAGGGGACCTTTCTGGGCTGGAGCGGGTATGCAACAGTGCACATCTTTTCTCTGCTTTGCTACTGAGCACTGGATTTCTCACCTCTTTGCAGGGGCCATTTCCAAGGCTGTTGTGACTCAGGAAACTTCACTAATCACATCTGGAGGGACAGTCACACTCACTTGTGGCTCTAGTGCTGGGGCTGTTACCACCAGTAACTATGCCAAGTGGGTCCAAGAAAAATCTTACCAGGTATACACTGGTCTGATAGGTGATACCAACATTAGAGTCCCACATGTTCCTGCCTGATTCTCAGGCTCCTTGCTTGGAGACAAGGCAGCCCTCACCATCACAGGGGCCCAGCCTGAGGATGAGGCTGTGTATTACTGTGCTCTGTGGTACAGTGATCATTTACACAATGGCACAAACAGATGGGGAAGTAGAACACAAATACCCTGGTGCAGTCTGATAACTGTTGTCTTCTTACCATATGACTATGCCTCCCTAGGCTCAGAGTGTCTCTATTATTGTAGAAGGTCATAGAGGCTTTAAACAGTTTTAAAGCTACAAAATGTTTTATTTCAGCACTTTTTATGATAATGGTGTTGTGATGACAAGCTTTGCTGACAATTCAGCAAAATAAGAATCTCCCGAGAAGAGAGTCTCAAGGTAGACTTCTTCTACTTTGGGGTGGCCTGAGGAATTGTCTTAATTATTTGATGTGGGAAGACCAATGTTTAGGAAGACTGTCCTTAACTCTATAAGCTTGAATTTAAGTTGAGCACAAGCCAGCCAGTGATTGTATATGTAGTTATTTCTTTTGGTCGCTGACTGTGCATGTGATGTGGCCAGACGCCTAAGGCGCATTGTGCTCTGAACTCCCTGCAATAATGGACTATAATCTGGAACTGTGAATTCAAATAAATTCTCCCTCCCTTCATGTTGCTTTACCTTACAATATTTTTTTCACAACAACATAAAAGAAAGTAGGACAGATGTTTTCATAAAAGCTACTTAAAATTACCTGTCTCACGTAGAGGCCCCTTCTGCACCAGAGGCCACTCATGCCCTGGCCCACAAATCCCCCCATTATTCACTCTCCCAGTTCATACCACTCTATTCCCAGTCCTACAGCCTTCCTCTTGCCATGTCACAACTCCTGATCAGGGCAGACATACCCAGCTTGATCGACCAGAGATGACTCTGGAAATCAATATGGCATTTCTTCGGATAATTTGGAATTGTTCTACCTAAAGAGCCAGGGTCTTAGTTAGGACTTCTATTGATGCAATGAAACACCAAAACCACAAAGAAAGTTGGGGATTAAAGGTTTATTTGGCTTACCCTTCCAGATCATAGTCCCTCATTGAATTATATCAGAACAGGAACTCAAGCAGGTTGGAACCTGGATGCTTGAGCTGATACAGAGGCCACCTAAGGATTCTGCTTACTGGATTGGCTCATATAACTTCCTGCTTTCTGCTTTTTTTTTGAGACAGGGTTTCTCTGTAGCTTTGAGGTTGGCTTCATCCTAGAGACTCAGGGAAGGTTCAACTTTTGAAAATCTATCAATGTAATCCATCATATAAATAAACTTAAAGAAAAAACATATGATTCTCTTATTACATGCTGAAATAGCATTCTACAAAATCCAACACCCCTTCATGATAAAGGTCTTGGAGAGATCATGGATACAAGGAACATATCTAAACATAATAAAAGTAATATACAACAAGCCGATAGATAACTTTAAATTAAATGGAGAGAAACTCATAACAATCCGACTAAAACAGGAGCAAGACAAGGCTGTGCACTCTCCATATCTGTAAAACATAGTTTTTGAAATTCTGGCTATAGCAATAAGTCAACAAAAGGAGATCAAGGGAATTCAAATTGGAAAGGAAGAAGTCAAACTTTCATTATTTGTAGATGATATGATAGTATATAAAGTGACTCAAAAAACTCTACCAGCAAACTCTACAGCTGATAAATACCTTCAGTAATGTGGCAGGATACAAGATTAAATCAAATAAATCAGTAGTCCTCCTATATACAAATGAGAAAGAAATCAAAGAAACATCACCTTTTACAATAGCTACAAATAGCATAAAATATCTTGGGGTAACTAACCAAAGAAGTGAAGACCTATTTGACAAGACCTTTAAAACTTCGAAGAAAGACACCAGAGAATGAAAAGATCTCCCATGTTCTTGGATAGGTATGATCAACATATTCAAAATTATAATCCTACCAACAGCAATCAGTCTTCTTTCTTATATATGCCAGGACCACCTGGCCTGGGGTGACACTATGCACAGTAATATGGATCTTCCCACATCAAACATAATCAAGAAAATGTTCCCACTGACCAAAATGGTATGACATTTTTTTTTCAGTTGAGGTTTCCACCTTCCCAAATATTTCTAGCTTGTAACAAGTTCACACAAAACTGGTCACCATTCTCAGTGATCTCTTAATTATAATCCCCTGTTAAAAAAAAACACCTACTTTCAACAATATCATTCTGAAAAGGAACAAAAGGGAAATACTGAGGAAATACTGGCCTAAACCAGGGTTTGACGTCATGAAAGAAGATTGCAGGACCTTTGTATTTGTGCATATTTATGATTGCAAGGACAGAACCACATGATGACTGCCAAGTTTGTCTGCCAACTTGGGACAGATCCCAGAGTCCTGTGTAGCACTTATCAACTTTTGTTTGCAGTTTCTTTGTAGGATCAGAAAGCTTCTTAGGCTTTTCCCTTTCACAAATTGGAAACTAAGCAGAATGGAGTCTTGTCCTTCTCCACCAGGGCTGAGCATGTGAATTCTCCTTAATCATGTTAATCTTAAATCTTTCTGCACAAGCTTTAGCTGTAAGTTTAAACTTGTCAGTATCTGTTTCCACTACAAGTTGTAGATTTTGCATTTCTTTCTTTCAGTGTAGACTTGCATGTAAGTGATTGCTAATAACCACCAAACTTTAGCTATCTTGAAATATGATCTCTTGAAGAAATTCACCCATTGTTTTGTAATTTATTCTTAATCAAGCTCTTAGGACAAGGGCATAAAGCAGCCATATTTTTTTCCTGAAATTTTACAGAAATTGTTTATAGTGTAAATACTAAAATTGTAATCACTTGAAACCCCTAAGCTGGGCCTCCCCTGCTGTTAGTAGTACTGTCTCCTAAGATCCTTCTAGGATTGCTCACTAAGCTTCACTCACAGCATTGGATTGTTTTGCTAGTTACTTAGCTCCAAGGTCTTCTACATTCTTCCAAAAGAAAGCTAAACAAAAACAAAACACAGCATGCCTGTATTAGGGACTCTAGGTATGATACAACACAGAATGTCTGTATTAGTAACTTTTCTAATGCTGTGATATAACACCATAACGAAGGCAACAAGAAAGATATTTTATTTAGCCTTACAGTTGCAGGGGGCTAGAGTCCATGATGATAGAACAGAGGAAACAAGGGCAGGCAAGGAGGCTGGAAGAGCAGCTGAGCCCTCACATTTTGAACTGCAAGCAGGAAGTAGAGGGAAGAAACTAGAAGTGTTTGAATCTTTACATTCTCAAATCCTGACCCCAGTGACTCAATCCATAAAATCCAACCACTTACCTACTAAAACAGTGCCACCAACTAGAGGGTCAAGTATTCAAATGCCTGAAACTATGGACAATTCATTCAAACCATGACAACCTGTATTACTGTTATAGTTAATAGCATAAAATCTATAATAAACATGAATAAAGAGAATGGAAATTTTTCTTCCTACTTTTAGCAGAACTAAAGGTTTTTTTCCCATTTAACATTTTCCTTTAAACTGTTTTTGCTTTCTGTTTTTGTTTTGTTTTGTTTTATTTGTGTATGTACAGAACTGCCATACATATATGTGGAAGTTGGAGGATAACTTGTAGATATTGGTTTATACTCTTTACTGTGTGGGACCTGGGAATCAATCAAACTCAGGTTGTCAGCTTACCTGCAAAAACCCTTACCAACTGTACCATCTCATAAATCCCTTGCATCATTTTCAAAAGTGTGATAAAATATGCTGCAACCATAAATGTAGTTATTAAAACAATAAGATACATTATAAAATGTTGGGAGAGATATAAGTAAGATGATTATTAAAATGGATAATTTGATGTAACAAAATATATAATAGGAAAATATTTGAATTATAATTTCATTAAAATAACCATAAAATTTAAACATGACTTATCAAATTATCTTTGCAAGTAAATTAAAAGTCAACATATGGTCGGTCGGGTGGTGGTGGCACACACCTTTAATCTCAGCACCTCGGAGGCAGAGACAGGCGATCTCTGTGAGTTTGAGAAGAGCCTGGTCTACAATATGAATTCCAGGAGAGCCAGGACTGTTTCACAGAGAAACCCTGCTTTGAAAAGATAAAAAAGAAAAAACAAACAAACAAAATCCAAAAACCAAAAAAAAAGATCAACATATGAATGGGAAATCATACATGTGTAAAGGTTTTCTGTCTCTGCTATAAAAGACATTATTTTGTAACTAATCGGAAAAAAATGCAAACATTCCAGTAAAAATGGGGCGAGCATGTAAATGGAATTCACAAACCAAGCTAAACAAATTACCAAGAAACCCTTAGGTTGGTATAATTTAAAAATAATTGTGCCAGGTAGTGGTGGTGCATGCCATTCTTTATTTTTATTTATATTTTAAATTTTATTTATTTTTATTTTTTATTTTTTTATTTATTAAAAAAATACCAATCCAAATTCCCAATCCCTCCTCTCCGCCCATTCCCTCCACACACCCTCCCACCCCACCCTCCTCTAATCCTAAGAGAGGGTAAGGCACTTTGCTTTGTGGAAGGTCCAAGGCCCTCCTTACTACATCTAGGCTGAGCAAGGTATAGATCCCAAGTTCCCCTCAACTAAAGACTGGATAAAGAAAGTATGACACATTTACACATTAGAGTACTACTCAGTGGCAAAAACATAATGACATCTTGAATTTTGCATGAAAATGGATGGAATTCGAAAGCACTATCCTGGGTGAGATAACCCAGATCCCCCCAAATGAATATGGTATGTACTCACTCATATGTGGATACTAGCCATAAACAAAGGACATTGGGCCTATAGTTCATGATCCTAGAAAAGCTAAGTAATAAGGTTAACCCAAAGAAAAACATATATTGACCCACATACAAACTGGAAACAGACAAGATTGCCTGACAAAATTGGGAGCATAGGGGAATGGGGTAGAAGGAAAGGAAGAAGGGGAAGAACAGGAGGTAAGGGGGGGGGGTTGAGGAGAACTTGGGGGAATAGGATAATCCAAATGGAGGAAGGGCAGATATGAGAGCAAGGAAAGAGATATCTTGATTGAAAGAGCCATTATGGGGTTAGCAAAGAACCTGGCACCTGAGAAATTCCCAGGAATCCACAGGATGATCCCAGCTAGGACCCTAAGCAATAGAAGAAAGGATGCCTGAACTAGCCTTGCCTGGTAGTCAGACTGATGATTATCTTAAATATCACTACAGAACCTTTGTCCAACAACAGATGGAAACAGAGGCAGAGATCCACATCAGAGCACTGAACTGAGCTCCCAAGGTCTAGCTGGAGTAGAAGGAATGAAAATATGAGCAAAGAGGTCAAGACCATGAGGAATTCGTCCACTGAAACAGTTTACCTGAGCTAATGGAAGCTCACCAACTCCAGCTGGACTGGAAAGGAACAAGCATTGGAACAAACTAGTTCCTCTGAATGTGGTTGACAGTTGGAGCAGACTGAGGGGCCACTGACATGCCTTTCTTTAATCCCAGCACTCAGGAGGCAGAGGCAGGCAGATCTTTGTTACTTCAAGGCCAGCCTGGTCTATGAGAACTAGTGCCAGGACAGTGTCCAAAGCTACAGAGAAAGACTGTCTTGAAAAACCAACCAACGAACCAATCAAACACACAAACAAAGGAGATGAGGCTCTCAAGTATGACTCCAACCAATAGAAATGCCAATGTAAAATTATTTATCAAATTCAGAATATGTCATAGCTCTTCAAAACTTTAACAGAGTTACCATGTCAACATTGTATTATTAAAATGATAATTGTAAATTATCGTTAAATTAAAAAAAAATTTAAAAATAATTAAAACCATTAAAAATAGTTTCACTCTGGTTATATTATAGACTGTTATTGCTAAGACCAAAATACCTGGAAGAACAAACCAAAGTGAAGAACATTTTATTTTAGCTTCAAGTTGCACGGGTTTAATTTCCATGGTTGTTTGGCACCAAGTACACAGGCAGAGCATCCCAGAAGGAGGAGAAAGGAACTAGAAAGAAGTGCCCCAAGGACATTCTATTTGTAATGCACTTCTTTATAGGCCTTACCTCCTGCTTATTTTTTCTTCCTTCAAATATTGCCACATTATGAATTCATCAATGAATTAATATATTAATTATGTTATATCTTTCAGGATCCACTCAGTTCTATCAGTTGATAACCAAGATTCCAACATGTGAGTTTAGATGGAACATTTAATATTTAAATTTTAGCATTATATATTTTAAACAGATGTAACAGTCATTAAAAAATGCATGCTTAGGGTACTTCCCACTTTCTCTTCTATCAGGTTCAGTGTGTTCGGACTGAAATTGAGGTCTTTGATCCATTTGGACTTGAGTTTTGTGCAAGGTGATAGATATGGGTCTAATTTCAATCTTCTACAGATTGACATCCAGTTGTGCCAGCACCATTTGTTGAAGATGCTTTCTTTCTTCCATTGTATACTTTTAGCTCCTTTATCGAAAATGGAACAGGAGATCGCTTCTTAAGTATAACCCCAGCAGCACAGACACTAAGGGCAACATTGAATAAATGGGACCTACTAAAGCTGAGAAGCTTCTGTAAAGCAAAGGACACTGTCACTAAGACTAAAAGGCAACCTACTGACTGGGAGAAGATCTTCACCAACCCCGCAACAGACAAAGGTCTGATCTCCAAAATATATAGAGAACTCAAGAAACTAGACTTTAAAATGCTAATTAACCCAATTAAAAAATGGGGCACTGAACTGAACAGAGAATTCTCAAAAGAAGAAGTTTAAATGGCCAAAAGACACCTAAGGTCATGTTCAACCTCATTAGCAATCAGGGAAATGCAAATCAAAACAACTTTGAGATATCATCTTACACCTGTCAGAATGGCTAAAATCAAAAGCACCGATGATAACCTTTGCTGGAGAAGCTGGGGAGGAAGGGGTACACTCATCCATTGCTGGTGGGAATGCAATCTTGTGCAACCACTTTGGAAATCAGTGTTTTGGTTTCTCAGGAAATTCGGGATCAACCTACCCCTGGACCCAGCAATACCACTCTTGGGAATATACCCAAGAGATGCCCTATCATATGACAAAAGCATTTGTTCAACTATGTTCATAGCAGTATTATTTGTAATAGCCAGAACCTGGAAACAACCTAGATGCCCTTCAATGGAAGAATGGATGAAGAAAGTGTGGAATATATACACATTAGTTACTATGCTGCGGTAAAAAACAATGACTTCTCGAATTTTGCATGCAAATGGATGGAAATAGAAAACACTATCCTGAGCGAGGTAACCCAGACCCAAAAAGATGAACATGGGATGTACTCACTTATAATTGGTTTCTAGCCATAAATAAAGTTCACGGAGTGTATACCTGGTGAACCTAAAGAAGCTAAATAAGAAGGTGAACCCAAGAAAAAACATATAGTTATCCTCTTGGCTAAGGGAAGTAGATAAAATTGCCAGGGAGAAAATTGGGATCTTGGGGGTGGGGTGGGTTGGGGATAAGGGGGGACGGGGAGAGAAAAGTGAGGAGGGGAGGATTGGGGGAACTTGGGGAAACAGGAAGATTGGGATAAAGGAAGGTTGGATAGGGAAGCAGGGAAGCACATATCTTAGTTAAGGGAGCCACCTTAGTGTTGGCAAGAGACTTGAACCTAGAGTGGCTCCCAGGAGCCCAAGGCGATGTCCCCAGTTAGTCCCTTGGGAAGCTGAGGATAGGGAACCTGAAATGACCCTATCCTATAGCAATACTGATGAATATCTTTCATATCACCATAGAACCTTCATCTATTGGATGGAGATAGAGACAGAGACCCACACTGGAGCACTGGACTGAGCTCCCAGGGTCCCAATGAGGAGCAGATGGAGGGAGAACAGGAGCAAGGATGTCAGGACCACGGGGGGTGCACCCACCCACTGAGACAGAGGGGCTGATCTATTGGGAGGTCACCAAGGCCAGCTGGACTGTGACTGAAAAAGCATGGGATAAAACCGGACTCTGATCATGGCGAACAATGAGGACTGATGAGAAGCCAAGGTCAATGGCAAGGGGTTTTGATCCTACTTCATGTTCTGGCTTGGTGGGAGCCTAGCCAGTTTGGATATTCACCTTCCTAGACATGGACGGAGGGGGGAGGACCTTGGACTTTCCACAGGGCAGGGAACCCTGACTGCTCTTTGGATTGGAGAAGGAGGGGGAGAGGAGTGGGGGGAGGGGGAGAAGAATGGGGGGAAGGCGAGAAGAGTGGGGGGAGGGGAGGGAAATGGGAGGCTGGGAGGAGGCGGAAACTTTTTTTTTCCTATTCTCAATAAAAAATAAATAAAAAAATGCATGCTTATATTCTTAACACAACAATAAGTAAGGGCAAAAATAACTGGCATAAGTAATGATGAGATAAGTGTTTGCTTGAATTAGAAATCAACATGCTATGAAGTGGACAAATATTCAGAATATTATGGTAGATTATCAGGAATTCATAATTTAAGAGGCAGCAAAACCCTGGAAATCTAGGGCTGAAGGAAGGAAAACTGGCATTTGCTATAAACCCAGTGTAGGAGGGTAAATATTTTTCCATATTGTCTCAGATGAAGTCATCTTTGGTTTCTAAGCCCTGTACTGTTAAGTCCTCTGTGAAAGCACCCAGTCCTGTTCTAGAAACTCAAGCTTGCAATGCCACAGCTAGCTGTATATTCATGGCTCTTGTTAAAACGTTTGCATGCTTCCCCCTGCAACTGCAAAGCAGCATACAGTTTTTCTGCTGTTTGTTTTTAAAACCTCCTTGTAGCATGTATTCAGGGCTGCTCTGTGAGAAGTGTTCCTCTCCAGCAGTCTCAGACAGCTTAGCACAGACTCCCAGTCAGATCTCAACTTCGGTCCTCTTGAATGCTCTGTTAGTTTTCACCACATAACCCCTACTATGTTCTGCTTGCATTTGAGAGTGATACAGATGGTGCTTAGAAACAAAAAGATAACATTGCATAATATTGTGGATACAGATAATGTCACTGACTTGCTTCTTGAAGTCGTTAATCTTATGATAAATTTAGTTCAGTGCTCAGGGGTATGGAACACTGTTTAAGAAGGTATGGTGATCTGGCATTGTTCCATGGTTGGTAGTTTAAATCTGATTTGAAGGCAAATGTAAAACTTTTAGTGTTTCTCCCACATAGGTTGATTTAACTGAAGTACACACCCAGCAAAAACGTTCACTGTTCCTGGGGCCTTTCTGCTACCCCTGATTGGTGCTTCTTCTCCCATGCCTTGCAATTCAATTTGTTTAATTGCTCCCAATTTTCTTTTTTTTTAAGACTTATTTTACTTATTTAAAATTTATTTTTATCTTATGTGCACTGGTATCTTGCTTGCCTGTTTGCCTGTGTGAGGGTGTCAGAGCCCATGGAAATTGAGTTATAGACTGTTAATGAACTGCCCGTACTGGGAATTGAACCTGAATCCTCTAGAAAAGGAGCCAGTGCTCTTAACCACTGAACCATCTCTCCAGTCCAAGTGGTCTTCATTCTTGATGTAATCATTTTTTTTGGTGTGTTCTCAGGTTGATGATATCAGGCCTGGCTCATGGAAGGCTGACTGTCCCACCAAACCCTCTGTCTTTTCCTGTTATTGAGTGTCCTTCTTGCACTATCGATGCAGAAGGAAAATAGACATGGTTTAGAAGATGAATAACCTATTTGTGGTGGAAAGTGGCAGACACTGAACAAAGCCCAGGTTCTAGTCCGTTCAGACTCTTTCTGGTTCTCTGCCACTGTGTTCTGCCCTTTGCTGAGCTCACCAACAAACTCACAGTGGAGGAAAAGGTCACCTTGGTAAACTGCTAAGGATGGCACATCTTTGAAATCAGGGCGTCACCTGGTAAATGTCTCTGAATCTTATGTAGGAGGTTCCTGTTGCAGGGAAGAGGACAGGGGTTCTGTTTCTCTAGAGTTCTAAAGAAAGTACTGAGACAGTAGACAGAATGCTCTAGAGTTCTATAAGAAGACAGTAGGGGGCGCTGCATACCTGTCGCTTTGAAAATCAGCCATTTACTCCTCTGATGCTCAAGGCAGACAACAAATCTGTGAATACATCAGGGTCTGCCCAGCTCCCCCAAAAGAAGTCTCATAAAACAAGGTTAGAGGCCATATAGGAGAGGACATGATTTGCATGGGAGGTTTCTCAGGCCTATTTATGGGAACTTGAATACACAGACCCTGGATGTTCTTTGATGCAGCTTTGGGTCTTCAGGAACCAGCAGCATACAAATCTCCACCATGGCAGGGGTCCCTCTCCTTCTCACCCTCCTTTCTCTCTGTTCAGGTGACTGCTTTGAAAAAGCAGTAGGGATTAAGGAGCTACTAGAAACATAAACGTTTTTTCTATTTGAGAGCAAGCTAACCCTGTTGTGTCTCCATCTCCTCTATTGCAGGATCCTGGGCCCAGTCTACACTGAGTCAGCAAGCCTCCATGTCTGGCTCTATTGGACAAGAAGTCACCCTTGTCTGTACTGGAAGTGGTGGTGATGTTGGATTGTATGATGCATCCTGGCACAAAGAGATTCCGGGTGATGTCCCCAAATTTGTGACAGTTGGCTATTCCCGGCCCTTTAGCAATACTTATTACCGAACGATGACGGACCTCAAGCCTGAAGATGAGGCCACTTATTACTGTTCAACATGGGACAGCAGCACAAACGCTCACACTGTGCTCCAGTTGCATGGGGAACTGAGACAAAAACATTTCCCTGACCTTCGCTAGCCTACTCACGCCATGGCAATCTAAGATTTAAAGTGCGTGACTGTGAGGAGCAGTGTCCTTATTCTTGTATCTGATTCTCAGAGGACAGATCAACCTTATGTGTTAGTGACTCTTGCCAGTCTTCATGTAGCTGGGTCATAACTTTTCTACTAAGATATACGTTGCAACCGACCAACTATTGCCAAGTGTGTAGTAAAATTTGTTTCATAGTTCTAGAGTGATGCAAATTTCACAAAACATAAACTTAGAATACAATGACCTGAAAAAAACAATTATTAATTAGAGGGATAGGAGAGTAGTACAATTTTGACTTGTAATTACACTTTTCTGTTTTTTTTTTATCACTTTTGATATTTTTAGGAAAATGTGTACTAGTCACTCTTTTTGACACTTATCAGACAGTATAATTTTGTAGTATCTGGTATTAATTATCTTTAACCTGAATTATAGGCTATACTACTGGAGGCCCAACCTTTTATCAGTTTTGGAGCATTTGGTTTAAACTTGTATTTATAAGCATTTTATTAAGATGGCAGCCTACAATTTTCAAGTGTTTCTGTGAACATAAGTTTCTACCTTTGGGGACAGATAATCAGGACCAAAATTTCTAGGAAATACTGTGACTATTTTGTGGAAATTTCTTCTTTTCAAAGTGATAGGATAAATTTACAGTTATGTGAACAATGTATGCTGACCCACTTTTTATATTTTACATTAGTATTCAAATTTCAAGCCTTTCTATGAGCATATATTTCCAAAGATCAAGCATAGATAACTAGACATGAATATCCTCATTCTTTGGAAGAAATGCCACATTCCTTTGCTAAGTGGCTCTGCTAGTGAGTAATTCTGTGAAAAGATGAGGTTTATCATTTCTCTATGTTATTCTTGCTCTCGCTGCTGTCTGCCATTTTGACTTTAATCTCTTTAAAGCAAATGAAATGCCATCTCATTGTCTATTCAATTGTACTCAATGGATTAATGGCAATGGCATTCTCTGAATCACTACACTATATCTAATCCATTATGAACAAATCAAAGTATGAGTTCATTCCATGAATCATTAACTCCAGGACTGACGACTTGCTATTGCTGATGACACTGAGTTTGTCCTCAGTTGTACAAAGTAGGTCAGGACAACTGTTTCAGACAGTAAATTGTTGAAATGAGACCATTTCTCCAAGCATGATCAGAAGAAAAGGCATTTTGGTGTAGTTTGAGTGTTTTGAGAGCTGAAGTCTTACTCAAGTTCACATAGCTCTCAGTTTTCATTTTGAACTAGTCTCTCAGCAGGGACATAAAACCTAGGTGGAAATGTTTCTCCTGAGGCTTTAGCATCTTTGGCTTCTCTGGGAGTAAAACCTTTTTTCCCCTGATAATTCCTTGGTTTTATTTTAACTCTTCAAAACTTTTCTTTTTTTTATTATTATATATAATTCTTTTTTTTTTTATTGAGAATAAGAAAAAAAAAGTTTCCGCCTCCTCCCAGCCTCCCATTTCCCTCCCCCTACCCCCACTCTTCTCCCCCTCCCCCCACTCCTCTCCCCCTCCCTCTCTAATCCAAAGAGCAGTCATGGTTCCCTGCCCTGTGGAAAGTCCAAGGTCCTCCCCCCTCCGTCCATGTCTAGGAAGGTGAACATCCAAACTGGCTAGGCTCCCACCAAGCCAGAACCTGAAGTAGGATCAAAACCCCTTGCCATTGACCTTGGCTTCTCATCAGTCCTCATTGTTCGCCGTGATCAGAGAGTCCGGTTTTATCCCATGCTTATTCAGTCACAGTCCAGCTGGCCTTGGTGAGCTCCCAATAGATCAGCCCCACTGTCTCAGTGGGTGGGTGCACCCCCCGTGGTCCTGACATCCTTGCTCGTGTTCTCCCTCCATCTGCTCCTCATTGGGACCTTGGGAGCTCGGTCCAGTGCTCCAGTGTGAGTCTCTGTCTCTATGTCCATCCATCACCAGATGAAGGTTCTATGGTGATATGAAAGATATTCGTCAGTATTGCTATGGGATAGGGTCATTTCAGGTTCCCTATCCTCCGCTTCCCAAGGGACTAACTGGGGACATCACCTTGGGCTCCTGGGAGCCACTCTAGAGCAGGGAAAAACTTTTCTTTTTTAATTGATTTTTATTGAGCTCTACATTTTTCTCTGCTCCCCTTCCTGCCTCTCCCCTTCACTTCAACCCTGTCCCAAGTCACCATGCTCCCAATTTACTCAAGAGGTCTGGTCCTTTTCTACTTCCCATGTAGATTAGACCCATGTATGTCTCTCTACGTTCTCTGGGATTTTTTTTTTTTGCTTTATGTTTAAAAACCACTTATGAATAAGTACATATGATAATTGTCTTTCTACATCTGAGTTACCTCACTCAAAATGATGTTCTAGCTCCATCCATTTGCCTGCAAAATTCAAGAGGTCATTATTTTTTCTGTTGTGCAGTACTCCATTGTGTAAATGTACCACATTTTCCTTATCCATTCTTTGGTTGAGGGACATTTAGGTTGTTTCCAGGTTCTTGCTATGACAAACAATGCTGCTTTGAACATAGTTGAGCACATGTCCTTGTGGCACGATTGAGCATCTGTTGGATATATACTCAAATGTGTTATTGCTGTGTCTTGAGAAACGTTGTTTCCTAATTTTCTGGGAAATTGCCACACTGACATCCAAAGGGGTTGTACCAGCTTGCACTACCATCAGCAATGCAGGAGTGTTCTCTTTACCCCACAACTTCTCCAGCATAAGTTGTCATCAGTGTTTTTGATCTTGGCCATTTTATCAGGTGTAAGATGGAATCTCAGAGTTGTTTTGATTTGCATTTCTCTGATGACTAAGGATGTCGACCATTTCCTTAAATGTCTTTCAGCCATTTTAGATTGCTCTGTTGAGAGTTCTCTGTTTAAGTATGTACTCCATTTTTTTATTGGATTATATTTGTTCTTTAGATGACCAATTTCTTGAGTTCTTTGTATATTTTGGAGATCAGACCTCTGTCTGATGGTGGGGTTGGTGAAGATCTTTCCCCATTCTGCAGGCTGTCATTTTGTCTTGTTGACCATGTTCTTTGCTTTACAGAAGCTTTTCAGTTTTAGGAGGTCCAATTTATTAAATGTTTCTCTCAGTGTCTGTGCTACTGGGGTTATATTTAGTAAATGGTTTCCTGTGCCAATGCATTCAAATGTACTTCCTGGGAGAAAAATCTTGGCTGATCTTCTGTCTGTTGGACTGTCTCCTACATGCACTTTGGCATCTTTATTAATAACACAGATCATGAGCACATGTACAGCCACAGCCTCCTGGCAAGGAAGCCATTAGAAAAAACAATACACAAATTAAATGTCTTCAACTACAACGAGTCAGATGCAGAAACATCTTAGAGATCTCAGATATTGGTAAATAAGATGTCCTAATGTCGTATGCAAATAAAAGGTGTGCTTATTGCTGTGTCTTGAGACCAATATAGTAAATATATTTCAAAAAATATAAAAATTTGATTTTTTTCTAGTAATGAAATGGAAAAAAGATAAATCCTAGTGCACTTGAAAGAAAACAGAACAACGAACATAGAATATACTGTTTATTGTTTTTTAAATAAAAAAATTTATTGACAATTCAGAAGCATGCAGAGATTTGAAATAGGATCATGATGAATGCCATGTGTGATGAGACTTTTAGGCAAAGCAATGCCAAGGAGAAGTATAAATCACCATGAAATGCTAATTCTGCATTTAAAAATATAAATTTCAGAATGTTAAATACAGAAATTCTTATTTAAAACAATATACTAGTATGAAGTTGGAAAAGGTTTAGAATTTATTTTTGATCACAAGAAAACTGAACTATATCTCTTGACACATCTAAAAACACTCCCATCCCTAAGACTCAGGAAACATTGGAAAAGAGGGGATGGAAAGAGTGTAAGAGTCACAATAATCAGAAGTTTGCTATGAGGTTGTGTTTTCTACTGATATCAGAAAATACACTCATAAAGTCTCACCAATATGATTGCCTGGATATGTTTGGAACAAGAATGACACCAATAAACTGTCATTTGGACTGGGAAAAGTCCACAGGACCTCACTCTTACACAAACTACTACAGGCTACCAAGGAGAGCTGTGAGTAGGAGAGGTAGTCCTCTGCAGGGAAGAGCACACTGATTGGTGGCCAAACACCAAATGGTCATGATAACATGCAAACAAGTAACTTTATAGACATGAAACAATATATATATTTAGGAATATATATGTTTAGCAGGGCTTGGAGGGAGAAACAGCAGAGAGAAATGTAATAGCATTGTAACCTCAAAAAGAAAAACAAAACTCAAACCTTAGAAAAGAGACAATGCAAGGCTTAGATTCATAGATAGAGCATGTAGTTGACCCTGTCCTCAGGGTTCTTCAGGCAAAGAGCAAATTCTAAGCAGAACTCAATTACACATTGTGTCTAAAACAATGGAACCAGGGGTGGTGAGCTTTTAGCTTCTATGGCAAATAGAGAAGAGATCTGTAGAAGAGGGATGTATAAAAGAATGTTGATACATCTGTGAGTGATCATCTCGTATCCTTAACGAAAGTTAAAATTTCTGTGCAGAGAATAAAATCCTATTACTTTATAATGGACTGTCAGGATATATGGGATGATCAGTTTTTACTTTTCACAGAAGGGGATGAAACATTTTAATTCTTACCCATTATCAAAATAATACAGTTTAATTTTCAATCAATTCAAGATACATCAGCACAATTTTGAAGATTGTAGGGAACTTAATTTTACAGAAAAGTTAAAGATACACTGCAAGGAACCCACCCAGTTGTCCTAGTTGGTTTTTTGTCAAATTGATACAAAATTGAGTTGTCTGGGAAGATGAATCTCACTTGAGAAAACGGCCTTTCCTGAGTGGTCCCTGAGCAAACTTGTGGCATATTTATCAGTTGATGATTGATATTGAAGAGCCCAATGTGGGCAGTGCCACTCCTGGGCAGTGGATCCTCGGGGTTATAGGAATGCATTCTGAGAAATCCAGTGAGCAGCACTCTTCCATGGCCTCTGCATAAGTTACTACCTCTGGGTTCATGTCTTGAATGCTTGTTCTGATTTCCCTCAGTGATGGACTGGGCCCTGAGGGTTGTATGAAGAAATAAGCCCTTTCCTTCCAGAGTTGCTTTTGGTCATGGTGTTTTATCACAACAATAGAAACCTAACCTAGACATCAGCTATGAGTCTAATTAGAATATATCCCTAGGTGGTTTTCTGATTTCAAGCTCAGAAAGTTTCCACATGTGTTGGGAGAAGTGAAAAACCTCAGTAGCCTCTTTCAAAAATTAATGGATGGTTAATTTGAGCATGGCATACCCATTTTTAATGCTACATCTTAATGGATCTTGAGCTTAGACCTGTGGCTTTAACACTGCCAACCCAAAGGACTCTAAGCCAAGTTCTGAATTGGTAATTACCAAAAAATCCTTGATACAAAAATTGGTTGATGTACAGTTGAAATCATGGACATACATAATAACATTTAAAACAATGGTTTGAAGAGAAATTTAAAAGCAGAAAAAAGTAGTTTTAAATGTAATAGTAGATTTTTAAAAATCATGCTATTTAAAATAACACACTAATATTTTCTCTTAATACCTTAATTCTAGCAATATAGTATAGAGAAAACAATTAAAGTTTTGAATAGGAAGGAAAATTCTAGTTAGTTCGTAAGTATAAATTGATGAGAAAAGGAGGCCAAAAGCCATATTGTCTCTGGCTATTTCTTGGGATAATTTCTCTGGATTGTTTTTTGAGCTTATATGTCATGGTGATCCTAGATTCTTTCTCACATGTGATGCTAGATAGATATTCTTGGCCACATATGAGTTTTCCCTGTGACTTCGATTATGGCTGAGGCTGAGTTGACCATGTGCTCTTGGACACTGCAATGAGAATCTGAGTGTCTTCTGTGGACGTCTGTACAAATTTCTAATAGCTGCAACCTTTACCATCTTCCCTGGTTCACACTCAGATCAAGTCACTCACTCTCTCATCCTCCTGTGTCCCAAGGTCCTCTCTCTGATTCTCAGTCTGTGATCAGCAGGGGCTGAAAGAACCAGGAAGAAAAGAGGTAAGTTTACATAAACAGCCTCTCCTTTTTCATATGGCAGGAAATAAGACCCTGAGTGCAAAGAGTGGTATTGAAGGTATGAGAGAGGTAGACCTGCCATGGCTGTCATTCCTCACAGCTCTTCCTATATATACAGGTGTGGATTGGCCTAGAAGAACAGACTTTAACTGAGCCTGCTTTAGAGTCTTTGGTACCCTCATCTATGTCCATCACCACTCTGAGTCTATTTGTTGGATCCTTCAATTACCCTATTGCTCTTCAGCAATGAACTCATTCTTCATTGCTATGAGCATCTGTCAGACTCGCAGGTACATTAAAGCTCTGGTTTCATTGTCAGTATTAAACCTATGAAACATGAAGCTAAAATAAAAGTCAGGTTTTACAAGTGTGCTGATTTACATTTGGGTGTTGGATTTGATTCCATTGATTCACCTGTCTGTTTTTATACCAGTACCATGTGGTTTTTCCTTACTATAGTTCTGTAGTACAGCTTTCAGCCAGGGATGGCCATACATTAGGAAGATCTTTTATTGTACAGTACTGTTGTAGCTATCCTGGATGATTTTCTTTTTCCATATGAAGTTGGGTATTGTTCTTATGAGATATATGAAGAACTGTGTTGGGATTTTGATGGGGATTTCACTGAATCTGTAGATTGCTTTTCATAAGATACCATTTTTACTATATTAATTCTACCAATCTATGAGCATGTAGAACCTTTCCATCTCTGACTATCTCCTGCAATTTCTGTTTTCAAAGATTTGAAGTTCCTGTCATACAGGTCTTTTGCTTGCTGGGTTAGAGTAACACCAAGATATTTTATATTATTTGTGGCTACTGTGAAGGATGTTGCTTTCCTGACTTCTTTCTCAGTCTATTTATTCTTTGTATATAAGAGGACTACTGAAATTTTTGAGTTAATCTTTTTGTTAAAGAAATATTAAAGGTATTTTATTTTTTTAACAAAGTAGAAATCCTTCAGACAAAAGAATAATGTTAAATTTACAGAGAAATTTTAGGTCTATCACAATAATGAATGGAAAGTCTAGAGAAATCAAAAGATTGTATAGGTGAACATGTTGCAGTGCCTCCACTCTGTCATCATGGGCTCATCCTTCTTGAACTTTAAGCCAAAGTGAACTCCTATACTTCATTTTTGGTCGTGGTGTTTTAATCACAGCAAAGGAAAAGCAAATAAGCATTTGTGCTCCTCAGTATCTGTCTAAGTGATCTGTAACTCTGTATCATGACTGCCAGAACACAGAAACAGCCAGGTCTTTTCTTAAACAACTTGCTAAATAAACTTTTCTATACTCTAAAAATGAAATATTAGTCAGGAATATAGAGAAACTAGCCATCAAGCTCCAGAAACAGAAGAAATGCAGATACTTATGATTAAGTGAAGAGAGAAAATCTGGAGAGGCACCTACATAAAATTTCCTTCTGAAAAAGTCAAAGACTATGGATCCTGCAAAAAAATTTTTAATTTTTCTAACATTAACATGTATGAGGGAATGAAAAGGGTGATGAAAAAATATATTAAGGACAGTAAAAGAAATGCATAGTGGAATTTTAGGGACTTGTCGAAATTGCTTTAGAAATTATAAGGAATTCTCTTCTAAAGGGAAAGAGTAGAAATGTCTCTGGGGAAGGAGGTGCCTGGAGGAAAGAAACTGTTTGGGATGTAATATATGAGAGAAGAATACATAAATTTAAAAAAGAAATAGAGGACTGGGAAGATGGCTCAGGGGTTAAGAGCACTGACTCTTCTTCCAAAGTCCAGAAGAGTTCAATTCCCAGCAACCACATAGTGTCTCACAACCATCTGCAATGATGTCTGGTGCCCTCTTCTGGGATGCAGGCATAAATGCAGGTAGAACACTGTTTATATAATAAATAAATAAATCTTTAAAAAAATAAAAAAGAAATAGATTTTTCACAAAAATCTTAGGGTTAAGGTGAAATTTATTTTATTTTATTTTTTTTATTGAGAATAGGAAAAAAAAAGTTTCCGCCTCCTCCCAGCCTCCCATTTCCCTCCCCCCTCCCCCACTCTTCTCCCCCTACCCCCACTCCTCTCCCCCTCCCTCTCCAATCCAAAGAGCAGTCAGGGTTCCCTGCCCTGTGGAAAGTCCAAGGTCCTCCCCCCTCCGTCGATGTCTAGGAAGGTGAACATCCAAACTGGCTAGGCTCCCACCAAGCCGGAACATGAAGTAGGATCAAAACCCCTTGCCATTGACCTTGGCTTCTCATCAGTCCTCATTGTTCACCATGATCAGATAGTCCGGTTTTATCCCATGCTTATTCAGTCACAGTCCAGCTGGCCTTGGTGAGCTCCCAATAGATCAGCCCCACTGTCTCAGTGGGTGGGTGCACCCCCCGTGGTCCTGACATCCTTGCTCGTGTTCTCCCTCCATCTGCTCCTCATTGGGACCTTGGGAGCTCAGTCCAGTGCTCCAGTGTGGGTCTCTGTCTCTATCTCCATCCATCACCAAATGAAGGTTCTATGGTGATATGAAAGATATTCGTCAGTATTGCTATAGGATAGGGTCATTTCAGGTTCCCTATCCTCAGCTTCCCAAGGGACTAACTAGGGACATCGCCTTGATCTTCTGGGAGCCACTCTAGGTTCAAGTCTCTTGCCAACACTAAGGTGGCTCCCTTAACTAAGATATGTGCTTCCCTGCTCCCCTATCCAACCATCCTTTATCCCAATCTTCCTGTTTCCCCAAGTTCCCCCAATCCTCCCCTTCTCACTTTTCTCTCCCCGTCCCCCTTTATCCCCAACCCACCCCACCCCCAAGATCTCAATTTTCTCCCCGGCAATTTTATCTACTTCCCTTAGCCAAGAGGATAACTATATGTTTTTTCTTGGGTTCACCTTCTTATTTAGCTTCTTTAGGTTCACCAGGTATACACTCCGTGAACTTTATTCATGGATAGAAACCAATTATAAGTGAGTACATCCCATGTTCATCTTTTTGGGTCTGGGTTACCTCGCTCAGGATAGTGTTTTCTATTTCCATCCATTTGCATGCAAAATTCGAGAAGTCATTGTTTTTTACCGCAGCATAGTAACTAATGTGTATATATTCCACACTTTCTTCATCCATTCTTCCATTGAAGGGCATCTAGGTTGTTTCCAGGTTCTGGCTATTACAAATAATACTGCTATGAACATAGTTGAACAAATGCTTTTGTCATATGATAGGGCATCTCTTGGGTATATTCCCAAGAGTGGTATTGCTGGGTCCAGGGGTAGGTTGATCCCGAATTTCCTGAGAAACCAAAACACTGATTTCCAAAGTGGTTGCACAAGATTGCATTCCCACCAGCAATGGATGAGGGTACCCCTTCCTCCCCAGCCTCTCCAGCAAAGGCTATCATCGGTGCTTTTGATTTTAGCCATTCTGACAGGTGTAAGATGATATCTCAAAGTTGTTTTGATTTGCATTTCCCTGATTGCTAATGAGGTTGAGCATGACCTTTGGTGTCTTTTGGCCATTTGAACTTCTTCTTTTGAGAATTCTCTGTTCAGTTCAGTGCCCCATTTTTTAATTGGGTTAATTAGCATTTAAAGTCTAGTTTCTTGAGTTCTCTATATATTTTGGAGATCAGACCTTTGTCTGTTGCGGGGTTGGTGAAGATTTTCTCCCAGTCAGTAGGTTGCCTTTTAGTCTTAGTGACAGTGTGCTTTGCTTTACAGAAGCTTCTCAGCTTTATTTGATCCCATTTATTCAATGTTGCCCTTAGTGTCTGTGTTGCTTGGGTTATACTTAAGAAGCAATCTCCTGTGCCCATCTGTTGTAGGGTACTTCCCACTTTCTCTTCTATCAGGTTCAGTGTGTTCGGACTGATATTGAGGTCTTTGATCCACTTGGACTTGAGTTTTGTGCAAGGTGATAGATATGGGTGTAATTTCAATCTTCTACAGGTTGACATCCATTTATGCCAGCACCATTTGTTGAAGATGCTTTCTTTCTTCCATTGTATACTTTTAGCTCCTTTATCGAAAATGAGGTGTTCATAGGTTTGGGGATTAAATTCCGGGTCTTCTATGCGATTCCATTGGTCGACTTCTCTGTTTTTATGCCAATACCACACTGTTTTCATTACTGTAGCTCTGTGATAGAGTTTGAAGTCAGGGATGGTAGTGCCTCCAGAAGATCCTTTATTGTATAGGATTGTTTTGGCTATCCTGGGTTTTTATTTTTCCATATAAAATTGATTATTGTCCTCTCAAGATCTGTGAAGAATTTTGATGGGACCTTGATGGGAATTGCATTGAATCTATAAATTGCCTTTGGTAGAATTGCCATTTTTACTATTTTGATCCTCCCAATCCAAGAGCAAGGGAGATCCTTCCATTTTCTGGCATCCTCTTCAATTTCTTTCTTCAATGCTTTAAAGTTCTTGTCAAATAGATCTTTCACTTCCTTGGTTAGAGTTACCCCGAGATATTTTATGCTGTCTGTGGCTATTGTGAAAGGTGAAGCTTCTCTGATTTCCCTCTCTGCTTCCATATCCTTTGTGTATAAGAGGGCGACTGATTTTTTGGAGTTGATCTTGTATCCTGCCACATTACTAAAGGTATTTATCAGCTGCAAAAGTTCTTTGGTGGAGTTTTGGGGGTCACTTATGTACACTATCATATCATCTGCAAATAACGAAATTTTAACTTCTTCCTTTCCAATTAGAATCCCCTTGATCCCCTTATGTTGTCTTATTGCTATTGCTAGAACTTCAAGCACTATATTGAAGAGGTATGGCGAGAGTGGGCAGCCTTGTCGTGTTCCTGAGTTTAGTGGGATGGCTTTGAGTTTCTCTCCGTTTAATTTGATGTTAGCTGTCGGCTTGCTGTATATAGCTTTTTATTATATTTAGGTATGACCCTTGTTTCCCTAGTCTCTCCAAGACTTTTATCATAAAGGGATGTTGAATTTTGTCAAATGCTTTTTCAGCATCTAATGAAATGATCATATGGTTTTTTTCTTTCAGCTTATTTATATGATGGATTACATTGATAGATTTTCATATGTTGAACCAGCCCTGCATCTCTGGGATGAAGCCTACTTGATCATAATGGATAATTTTTCTAACGTGTTTTTGGATTCGGTTTGCCAGTATTTTGTTGAGGATTTTTGCATCGATGTTCATGAGTGGGATTGGCCTGTAATTCTCTTTCTTGGTTGAGTCTTTGTGTGGTTTTGGTATCAGAGTGACTGTAGCTTCATAAAAGGAATTTGGCAATGACTCTTCTGCTTCTATATTGTGAAATACATTAAGGAGTATAGGTATTAGGTCTTCTTGGAAGTTCTGGTATAATTCTGCATTGAAACCATCAGGTCCTGGGCTTTTTTTGGTAGGGAGGTTTTTGATAACAGCTTCTAGTTCTTCGCGACTAACAGGTCTATTTAGGTTGTTTACCTGGTCCTGGTTTAACTTCGGTATATGGTATTTATCTAAAAACGTGTCCATTTCTTTTACATTTTCCAGTTTTGTGCCATACAGGCCTGTGTAGTAAGATCTAATGATTCTTTGAATTTCCTCTGTGTCTGTGGTTATGTCCCCCTTTTCATTTCTGATCTTATTAATTTGCATATTCACTCTCTGGCGTTTTATTAGTTTGAATAGGGGTTTATCAATCTTGTTGATTTTCTCCAGGAACCAGCTTTTTGTTTCATTGATTCTTTGGATTGTTTTCTGTGTTTCTATTTTGTTGATTTCAGCCCTCAGTTTGATTATTTCCAGTCTTCTACTCCTCTTAGGTGAGTCTGCTTCTTTTTTATCTAGAGCTTTCAGGTGGGCTCTTAAGTCTCCAATGTGTGCCTTCTCTGTTTTCTTTAAGTGGGCACTTAGTGCTATGAACTTTCCTCTCAGGACTGCTTTCATAGTGTCCCATAAGTTTGAGTAGGTTGTTTCTTTATTTTCATTGAATTCAAGGAAGACTTTAATTTCTTTCTTTATTTCTTCCTTGATCCAGGTGTGGTTCAGTAGTTGACTGTTCAGTTTCCATGAGTTTGTAGGCTTTCTGGGGGTAGGGTTGTTGTTGAATTCTAATTTTAATTCATGGTGATCTGATAAGACACAGGTGGTTACTAATATTTTTTTGTAACTGTGGAAGTTTGCTTTGTTACCGAGTATGTGGTCAATTTTCGAGAAGGTTCCATGAGCTGCAGAGAAGAAGGTATATTCTTTCCTATTTGGGTGGAATATTCTCTAGATGTCTGTTAAGTCCAATTGATTCATTACCTCCATTAATTCTCTAATTTCTCTGTTAGGTTTCTGTCTGATTGACCTGTCCATTGGTGAGAGGGGAGTGTTGAAGTCACCTACTATTAGTGTGTGCGGTTTGATGGCTGCCTTGAGTTTTAGTAATGTTTCTTTTACGTACGTGGGAGCTTTTATATTAGGGGCATAGATATTCAGGATTGAGACTTCCTCTTGATGAATTGATCCTGTTATGAGTATAAAATGTCCCTCTCCGTCTCTTCTGATTGATTTAAGTTTGAAGTCAAGTTTGTTAGAAATTAGTATGGCCACACCTGCTTGTTTCCCAGGTCCATTTGCTTGATAAGCCTTTTCCCAGCCCTTTACTCTGAGTAGGTGCCTGTCTTTGTGTTTGAGGTGTGTTTCTTGTAAACAGCAGAATGTTGGATCCTGCTTTCGTATCCAATCTCTTAGCCTGTGCCTTTTTATAGGTGAGTTGAGCCCATTGACATTAAGTGATATTAATGACCAGGGGTTGTTAACTCCGGTCACTTTTTTAGTAGTAGAGTTCGTGTGCATCCCTTGAGTTGCGCTGGTGAAGGGTCTCTAGATGTCTGAGTTTTTGTGGTCATTGTTGGACTCCTTGGTTAGAGATTTTCCTTCTATTAGTTTCTGTAAGGCTGGATTTGTGGCTACGTATTGTTTAAATTTGTTTTTATCCTGAAAAATTTTGTGTTCTCCATTTATAGTGAATGAAAGCTTGGCTGGGTATAGTAGTCTGGGCTTGCATCCATGGTCTCTTAGTTTTTGCAGTACATCTATCCAGGACCTTCTGGCTTTCATGGTTTCCATAGAGAAGTCAGGTGTAAGTCTGATAGGTTTACCTTTGTAAGTAACTTGGCCTTTTTCCTTTGTGGCTCTTAATATTCTTTCTTTATTCTGTATGCTTTGTGTTTTGATTATTATATGGCGAGGGGATGTTTTTTTTTTTTTTGATCCAGCCTATTCGGTGGTTCTGTATGCTTCTTGAACCTTCATAGGTACATCTTTCTTTAGGTTGGGAAAGTTTTCTTCTATAATTTTATTAAATATATTTTCTGGGCTGTTTAGCTGCACTTCTTCTCCTTCTTCTAGTCCAATTATTCTTAGGTTTGGTCTTTTTATTGTGTCCCATATTTCCTGAATGTTTTGTGATGAGAATTTGTTGGTTTTGCTGTTTTCTTTGATCAGTGTGTTTATTTTCTCTATGGTATCTTCAGTGTCTGATATTCTTTCTTCTATCTCTTGTATTCTGTTGGTGGTACTTGTCTCTGTAGTTCCTGTTCGTTTACCCAGATTTTCCATCTCCAATCTTCCCTCGGTTTTTGTTTTCTTCATTACTTCCAATTCATTCTTCAAGTTTTGAACCGCTTCCCGTACCTGTTTGATTGCTTTTGCATGTTTCTCTTGGTTTTCTTGGGTATCTTTGAGCGATTTATTCATTTCCTCTACCTTTTTGTTTGTAATCTCTAATTGTTTATGGCAGTTTTTCATCTCCTGCTTAAGGTCTTCTATTATTTTCATATAATTCACTTTTGAGTCGATTTCTTCTAATTCTTCTGGAGTAGGGTGTACAATTCTTCTTATTTCGGGATCCCTTGATTCTGGTGAAGTCATGTTGCCTTTCAGGTTGGAGGAAGTCTTGAATTGGCGCCTTCCCATCTCCTCCTTCAAATGGAGCGAGGAGAGGCCTGGTGTCTTGGTCCAGTCTTTGCTGTGAATGAGTCTCTGGGTGTATCTTTTCAGTGTAGAAGCAGGGACCGTCCCGTTGGGCTAGAACTCCTCAGCACCCAAACATGGACTACAGTCCAGATGGAACTCCTCAGGACCACTCTGGGTGGGTTGTGGATGCAAGCCCGATGTCTCTCCCCAGAGATGTCTCTCCTGGTGCCTGGACCGGATCTCCTTGCTGCTTGGGTGTCTCGTAAACAAAGGGCCTACCTAGCTCGCTGCAGGCAGGCTAGTGGGGACAAAGGAGCTACCACCCTCCCGTTTGCCCTGCGGATTCGGATTCGGTCCTAGAGCCCGAACAGGCTGGGCTGGGAGATGTTATGTGGTCAAAGAGGGAAGGGAGTCAGACCTTGAGTTAATCTTGTATCCAGACACTTCACTAATGGTGTTTGTGGGCTTTAGGAGTTTCTGGGTAGGGTTTTTGGGGCTCTTTGTGTATAAGTCATATCATTTGAGACTAGTGATACTTCAACTTCTTCCTTACCAATTTTTTATCCCATTCATTTCTTTTTGTTGTCTTATCACCGTTGCTAAAACTTTGAGTACTATATTGAATAGATACAGAGAGAATGGACAGCCTTGTCTCATTTTTGATTTTAGTAGAATTGTTTTGAGTTTCTCAGCACCTTATGGAACCTTCTCCAAAACTGACTACATACTCAGTAAAATAACAAATCTCAACAGATACAAGAAAATTGAAATAAGCCCCTGTATCCTTTCAGATCACCATGGATTAAAATTGAATTTTAGCAACAACAAAAACAATAGAAAGCCTACAAACTCATGGAAGCAGAACAAATCTGTTGAATTTCAAGTGGGTCAAAGGAGAAATAAAGAAATTAAAGACTTCCTATAATTAAATAAAAATTAATGCACAGCATACCCAAGTGTATAGGACATAAAGAAAGTGGTGTTAACAGGAAATATTATTCCACTAAATGCCTTCTTAAAGAATTTGAAGAGATCTCATATGAGTGACTTAAGAGCACACCTGAAAGCTCTAGAACAAAAAGAAGCAGACATACCCCAAAAGAGTAGACCATGAAATAATCAAACTGAGGACGAAATGAAGAAAATAAAAATAAAGAGAAGACTCTAAAAATTAATAAAAAATAGCTGGTTCTTTGAGAAAATCAACAAGATAGTCAAAAACATATCCAAACTAACTAAAAGGTAGAGAGAAAACACCCACATTAATATGATCAGAAGTAAAAAGGTGCATAACAACAGAAACTAAGGAAAGCCAAAGAATCGTTATGTCATAGTTCAATTACTTCCACAAAATTGGAAAATCTAAAAGAAATGGACAAATTTCTCAATAGATACAATTTACCATAGTTAAATCAAAATAATATAAACAATATAAATCTCCCCCAAAGAAATAGAAACTGTCATTAAAAAGTCTTCCAACCAATAAATGTCCATGGCCCTGAGTAGGTGGAACTTTTTAATAAAAAAATTGCGCTCAGAAAAAAAAAATCAAGGCCAATATCAAATTAAATGAAGAGAAACTCAAAGCATTTTCACTAAAATCAGGAAGAAGATAAGGATTTCCACTCTATCCCTATCTATTCAACATAAAAATTGAAATATTTTTTTTTGATTTTTCGAGACAGGGTTTCTCCGTAGCTTTTGGTTCCTGTCTTGGAACTAGCTCTTGTAGACCAGGCTGGCCTCGAACTCACAGAGATCCATCTGCCTCTACCTCCCAAGTGCTGGGATTAAAGGCTTGCGCCACCACTGCCCGGCTTTGAAATAATTTTTAAACTTGCAATCTACTTAAAATTTAGGAATGAGTAAGAATTCTTATTATTTCATTTATACCATGTTTCAATTTATTTTTTTGCCAGTTACAGGAAGAATTTTTTCTCCCAAATTTTTCTTGACTTCCACATATAGCTTTGCCACTTTTTGTCAGTCATATTGAAACTACTCTTTATATTTGATTCTTTTTAAGAATTATATTTAAAATTTATGTATATGTTGGTTTGCCTGCAAATGTGTGCAAACAAGTGTGTCTGGGTAGCTGAGGTAGTTAGAATAAGGAATATGAAACCCTAGTGCTGGAATTGTTGGAGAGTTGAAGCAGTCTGATGTGAATGCTGTGACCCAAACTCACGCCCTCTGCAGAAACAGCTAGCCCTCTTAACTGCTGAGACCCACACTTAATCCCAGTCCACTAACAAATTCTTTCCTAGAAATAATCACAATTCTTCTAGAGTAAAAGAACAGTGTGTCTCTCAAGCCAGGCATTGGTTCTCTATGCAAACTGGGTTACCCACTGTCTTACTTGACATTTGCAGAATAAGGGACAAGTATTCGTGTTCCATTCAGACTCCTAACAGGACTATGCGACTTTCTAAATAGTCTTGTTGTTGGCATGAGGGGGCCAGTAGTCATACAACAGATGGCAGGGCAGGGTTAAATTGGGAAATGATATGGCCAAACACTTGCCTGTGTGCCCCAACTTTTTTTCCCTTTAAGATTTCTCTGTTCTGCCACTTGGTGGCGCCCACACCCTCCCCATGTGTCTTTCCACTTCTCAGGCCCAGTCTGAAGTAAAAAGAGGGGCTTGTACATCCATAGGAAGGGGGGGGGGTATTTGCATGGAACCAGCCCACATTTAGACACACAGGGACAAATAAAAAGGATGCCCAGCTATAGTTAGTTCACTGGACTCAGGAAGACAATTCTGAGTGTCTTCACCATGGCTTGGGCTCCACTACTCTTCTTCTTCCTTCATCACTTAACAGGTGGGTAGATTTAAGGGATTCTAGGAGAGTAACTGTTTGCTGTTGGGATCTTTAGCCCATATTCTTCCTGGTGAATGAGGCTGTCTTTTCCTTACTAAATTTTATTATCTTCTTTTTACAGGATCATGTGCCCAGTTTGTGTTAACTCAACCAAGCTCTGTGTCTGGGTCTCTTGGGAGCACAGTCACCATCTCCTGCAAGCGCAGCAGTGGTAACATTGGAGGCAGCTATGTGCACTGGTACCAGCAGCACATTGGAAGGCCTCCCACCAATGTGATCTATGATAATAAAAGACCATCTTGGATTCCTGACCGGTTCTCTGGCTCCATTCACAGCTCCTCAAATTCAGCCTCACTGACCATCACTGCTCTGCAGATTGAGGATGAGGCTGACTACTACTGCCAGTCTTATAGACACAGTGGTGAGAATTATGGGGAAGTAAGACAAAAACTCCCCAGAGCACCAGTTGTGAAATCATTTGTGAAAAGGAGTACTTTTAGTTTATGTCTCCTATAAAACTACTGCTATTGGGATTTCCAAGTCATAATTGCTTCTAGGTTCAATGCAAGATTCCAGTTTCTCCTCCCACATGTGGATGACTGCACTCTACACATTTAAGTTCAACCCAGGGAGTAGAAATAGTTAAAAACAGGAATTCTGGAGGGCAATATTACTGACATTTTGTGTCAGAGACTTCATTACACATATAAGTAATTTAGTTTCATCACTGACCATGTCACTTGCATATTTTTATGTTTCCCTCCATTATGACATCACCAACTCTCTGTGTTGCCAAATTTATCTATAACATGGGAAAGCCACACTTGAGCAAGGCCACTATTTCAAGAAGTCAAAGCCCCTAGCTTTGACTCTTACTTAAGTCACCAAGGCATAAAAATGAAATTTTACCTCTCTGAGATTCTGTCCCTAACTGCTAAGCAATACAATAGCACTGAATTCAAGAGATGATTCTGATGAGGTCATATTCTAGTGAGGGCAAAACCTAGGTTATCCAACTCTGTAGAAGACATAACCACGGTCTATACTATAATGTTAAGGGAAAACCTAGCTTACAAATGAATGTTAAAACCTATGCACAGTAGATATGCAAATGTAATACAGCTCTCCCATCCCATGAACTATCCTGTGTCTGTAAAGCTGTGAAGACCATGGTACTAGAATAAGGAAAGCTGAAAAGGTATACCCTGTGAAAGAACCAAGGAAAACTACAAATTCTGTACTATTAAGGTATATCTATAATATCATTTAGAAGATCTAGGTTCCCATAAGAAAGTGATCAAAATTAAGCACGTCACATTTGTGCATGGACTGAGTGACATTGAGAACGGAAACACAGTTGAAAAGCAAAACTAAGCAAACTTTGCATATCCTCTCAATTATTTTACATACAGAATGAAAACAACAACTGACTGGGACAGATAGATTGCTCACTCACCCAAATTCTTCCTTACAGTTTTTTTTTCAGTTTTATATAATTTTCCATTTTCTGGATTGTTAAACATTATAATTTGCATTTCCCCTTTCAATATCTTTCCCATTTCCCTGGTATAGATAATTAACTGCTCATGGGAAGAGTGAGGAAAGCACTAAGAATAAACTGAAGCAATAATATAAGGAATGGAATTAGTTAAGTGAAACATGTAATTAATTATATAAAAATTTGTCTTCTAATGTAATTGTGACAGTGAAGAATAAGGAAAGAGATCAGTTTAGGGTCATCATGTAGGGAGTATAGGAAGACTTGGAGAAGAACTTCTATGCTAATAGAGGAAAGGGTTGAAGCTAATGTGACTACACTGTTTGGTCAGGGATTTGAATCAGTTATCACAGGGCATCACGCATGGGCACCAGAATCCTGGTTTGGTTAATACTTTAGACCCAATTTGATGATTACATAAAACGTCAAAAAATATTATGGGGACAAAAAATTGAAAATGTTAAAAAGTATAAAACAGTGCTTTGCTTTGTCCATGTTAGACATGTAGATTTCAGACAACGTGTTTGTGGTATGCAGGATTGGCAGGTAGATGATACTCCTGGAATGCTGGAGTCTCGAGAGAATAAACCAGACATTTTGGAATGCAGTTGTCTTCTGAGGTGAGCAACTTTGGAAGATATTCAGTAGAAGAGACAGTAGAGATATAAAGAAGGAGCTGGGAAAGGAAAGGAACATTGTAGAGAGAAGAAAAGAATTTAAAACTAAAATTGAGTGAGTAGAAGACTTAGCTATGAGTGTGGAATGAGTCTACTTTATTTATTAGATTTTTTAAAAATAATACCAATCCAAATTCCCACTCCCTTTTCTCCTCTCATTCCAGCTACACACCCTCCCACCCCACTCCCATCTAATCCTAAGAGAGGGTAATGCACATTGTTTTGTGGAAGGTCTAAGGCCCTCCATACTACATCTAGGCTGAGCAAGGTAAACATCCAAAGAGAATAGGATCCAAAAAAGCCAATATATGCAGTAGCGATATAAATCCCAGTGTTACTGCCAGTGTCCCCTCAGTCTGCCCCAGTCATATAACTGTCAACCACACTCAGAGGGACTAGTTTGGTCCTATGCTTGTTCCTTTCCAGTTCAGCTTGTAGTAGAAGGGAGCGGTGGGCTGTGTTCCTGGTGCCTGCCTGTTTAAACACCTAAATAACCACACAGAAATTGTATTAATTAAATTACTGCCTGGCCCATTAGTTTTAACCACTTATTGGCTAACTCTTACATATTCGTTTAACCCATCTCCATTAATGTGTATCGCCACTTGACTGTGGCTTACTGACATGAGTCTAATCAGCGTCCATCTCGGAGAGCCATGGCGTCTTCCACACTGCCTTCTTCCTCCCAGCATCCAGTCCTATGTTCTCCACCTATTTACGTTCTGCCCTATCAAAAGGCCTAGGCAGTTTCTTTATTTGACCAATGAAAGCAACACATAAAAAGAAGATTCTCCTACACCACCAGCTGGAGTTGGTGAGCTCCCATTAGCTCAGGAAAACTGTTTCAGTTGGTGTCCTCATCATGGTCTTGACCTCTTTGCTCATATTCTCATTCTTTCCACTCTTCAACTGGACCTTGGGAGCTCAGTCCAGTGCTCTGATGTGGGTCTCTGCCTATGTTTTCATCTGTTGCTGGATGAAGGTACTATGATGATATTTAAGATAATCATCAGTTTGACTACAGGGCAAGGCCAGTTCAGGCATCCTCTCTTTTATTGCTTAGGGTCTTAGATGGGGTCATCCTTGTTGATTCCTGGGAATTTCTCTAACACCAAGTTTCTTGTTAGTCTCATAATGGCTTCCTAAATCAAGATATCTCTTTCCTTGCTCTCATCTCTGTCAGAGGTATTTTAAAGAGGGCAGAAACCTTAAGCACTGGCAGCTGCCCTGAATTGATGAATCATCCAGCCACCAGAGGGCATTAACAGACACAGACTTGCTTTTTTTTTTTGCCAGGATCTCAGCTGATTTCTCCTTGCCCAGCAGCATTTTCTGTACATGAGAAAGTAAGTTTCCTCTAACTTTTTTTTTCTCAGCTGGAGCCTAGGCTAATGTTGAAGGAGGAGTTTTCATAGCCTCCAGGACAGGAGATATTTGCATAGGGATCATCCCATCTGAGGACAGTCACAGATAAGAAGTGACTGCCTTTCAATAGGTTGTGTGGCTCTAGGAGAACTTTCAAGTGTTTCCACCATGACCTGGACTCCAGTTCTCCTCACTTTCCTTGCTCACTGCACAGGTGGCTGTTTGCATGGGAATCTGGGAGTGTGAACAGGAGAAATGATAGTTTCTTCCCAGATACCTAGAAATTGGCCTTGCCTGGATCTCACTAATACTTTGTTTCATTCTACCCTTTCAGGATCTTGGGCTGAGGTTGTATTCACCCAGCCCCAATTTGTGTCAGGATCCTTGGGGCAGAAGATCACCATCTCCTGTACCCACAGCACTGGGAACATTGAAAGCAATTATGTATACTGGCACCAGAAGCATTCAGCAAGTGCACCCCGTCTGCTCATCTACAATTATGATCAAAGACCCTCTGGAGTTCCAGATAGGTTCTCTGGATCCAAGGACAGATCTTCCAACTCTGGCATCTTAACTATCTCCGGGCTGCAGGCTGAGGATGAAGCTGACTACCACTGTCTGTCTGGCTATGACAACTATTTCACACAGAGCCTCAGACTTATGGGGAACAGAGACAAAAACTCTCTAGAGAGTCACCACCCTGGCTTACATTCAACCTTGGGAAATCAAGCTTTTCTGTCTTGTTTTAGAAATTTTTGTTAGTCTTTTTATGTCCAAAAATACAATACAACTGTCTATCTATCTATCTATCTATCTATCTATCTATCTATCTATCTATCTATCCATCATCTATCTATCATCTATCTATCTATCTATCTATCTATCATCTATCTATCTATCTATCTATCTATCTATCTATCTATCTATCTATCTATCTATCTATCTATCATCTATATGTCCATCCATTTGTCCATCCATCCATCTCTTCTCTCTCTCTCTCTCTCTCTCTCTCTCTCTCTCTCTCTCTCTCTCTCTCTCTCTCTGTGTGTGTGTGTTTGTGTGTGTGTGTATTAGTCAGAGGACACCTTCCGGAAGTCAGTTTTTTCTTTTCACCATGTGGGTCCTTGGAATAAAACTCAAGCCTTCAGGTTTGTTGGCAAGCATCTTTAACCATTGAGCCATCCCTCTGACTCAAAACTTCTCTATATTGATGGATGATCGCCTAATCCTTTAAAAAGTATTTCATGGAAGAGATTTGCTTAACCTCAGAGCTTACCAAACTGGGATGAATCATTCCTTAAATTGAATATTCCTTTTTTCCTGTTTTTTCGGTTTATTGCTTTCTTAAGCCTAGTTTTCGTTATATTGGTATATAGCTATATGGGCTAGACTTCTCTTGAACTTGCAATCCTTTTTGTATAGCAGAAAATATTCTACATTCTTAAACTGTAGGTGTGTGTGTGTTTTGTTGTCTCAGCTTTAAGAAAGGAGATATTTAATATCTTTGGAATGAATGCCTCCCACTTGAGAAAATTCTAGGTCCTGTCTTTTATTAATTAAATTTATTCTTTGCTATTTTATAGATGTATAGAATGTATTCTGATTATTCTTACTTCCTATCTTTTCAGTTTGTTCCCACTACAAATCTCTTTCCCATAATTGTATATTTTCGTTTTGTGACCATCTGAGTTTAAACAGAGCCTTCTGTGTGACTGGGAGTTGGAATTGTCCATTGGTTCTTAGTGGGTACACCAGTGGGCCCACAACTGAAGACAATCACTCATCCTTCCCAAAGTCTTTCAGTAATCAATAGTTTAACTAGTGAAGATAAGGGTGGAGGCATGTCTACAGACATACTGACTGATGACAGGTTCAATCTTGTAAAGGTTTAGTTAAGAAACTACAGCTGTTGTGAGTTCAAATGCAAAGATGGTGTTCCACCCAGAGGTGGCATTGTGCAGCTCCTCTCCTAATCTTATAATCTCTCTTCCCATCTTCCACAGTTCCCTAAGCTCAGAGGAGGTCATAGAAACATCTTATTTAAGGCTGAGTACTCAAACATCACATATTCTCAGCACCCTATGAAACACTAAGTCTCTGCATTTACATTTGTTCACTGCAAACCAAACATTTTTTTTATTAAGGCTGACAGTAGGATTTGTAATTAGGTATCAATATAGATATTTAGAAAGGATTTTGATGCTATGTCAATTTTACTAAACAGTAGTATTGAGCTCCCCCCCCCCCCCAGGGCTTATGACTTCTCCAAGAATACACTTCTGACCAGGTTTATGGAACCATGAATGCATTCTCTTCTGTGGAGCAGGACTCAAATGTAATCAGAGAGTAGATGGTTGCTCCCATAACAGTTTGTCACTGGAGCAAAGAGGACACATCTAGCCTAAGAGTTTCACAGCTAGGTAAGCCTACTGTAAATTTTTCTCCTCCAGTTGCTTGTGTAGTATCCTCTGGCACTATGTGTAGTGATGAGGCGAGCGGGCCTGCTTTTCGTCCTGCCTGGCTTCTGTACAGCTGGCTTTACACCCGAAAGAACAACACACAAATTGTACTCATTTAAACACTGCCTGATCCATTAGCTCTATCCTCTTACTAGCTAACTATCACATCTTGATTAACCCATTTCTATTAATGTGTATCGCCACTTGGCTGTGGCTTACCGGCATGAGTCTAACCACTGTCCATCTTGGGTATGAGAAGCATGGCATCTGTCTGATTCTGCTTTCTTCCTCCCAGCATTCTGTTCTATCTTCCCCACCTACCTATGTGATGACCTATCAGGCCAAGCATTTTTCTTTATTAATTAACCAATGAAAGCAACAGATAGATAGAAGACCCTCCTACATCACTATGAAAGCTAGTCAGCATGGAGGAACCTTTCACCTTATTTTTTCTATATCTTCCAACCAAGATAGGTGATGTTTTCACCCATAGGTTCTTATCAACTAGTTCTGACAGACAACCAAGATTCTATCTTGTGACACTATAAAGCTTGGCAAAAGCATGGCAACTCTTCTTCTATAGCAAAGGTGGATTCATTCCTGTGATGGTTTCTGTCATTCTGAAACACCTTGAATTTCTATTTCAATTTCAATTTGGTGCCTATTAATTGTTGGCCAATTGAGTCAAATAAACCCCCAAGTTATCGCAGGCTGTTGCCAATACTCTCTATTACCTGCAAGAACTTTATGCTAATATCCCACTGCTGAAGACCTTACTTGAGACATAGAACATAGAAAAATCAATCTGATAAATCACTTGGAAGCTTCATCATTACTGGTTAGTGTTCATGGTGATGGAAAGTGCTATCTACTAGAGGAGAAAGATAAGCTTCAATATGATCTATGATGCCATGTAAGGTATATCAATGACTGTCCTGGCATGATTTGTACCTTGGTGCTAATTATTTTGTCATGAACATCATTGGAATAACCAACCATTTTCTGGGTTATTCTAAGGCCTGCTCCATGACATTAATCTCCTATTGTAACTATTAAAGGGACAAAGAAACTGCAGAAAGATTGGTCACAGACCAAAAGAATACAAGGGCATAAAACAACTTCTAGTGACTTATTGCTTGTGATACCAAGGGTCAAACCTATAGCCATGTGTATAGACAAATGTTGTACCACAGCTCTATTTCTATCCTTTTTAGTTTACTTATTATGGAGGTGTAAACAGGAATGGCCATTATAAACTCATGTGTTTGAAATGCTTGGGCAAAGTTATGGTCCTATTGGAGTAGATGGGGTCTTGGAGGAAGTGTGTCATTGTTGAGGCAAATGTGGAGGCCTTACATGCTTAAGCTACACCCAGTGTGGCACACAGTCATATGCTGCTGCCCATGAATTAAGATGAAGAACTCTCCACTCTTTCTCCAGCACCATGTCTGCCTGTATGCTGCTGTGATGATAATAGATTAAACTTCTGAACTGTAAACCAGCCCCAATTAAATGTTTCTCTTTGTAAGTGTCACCATGGTCATGGTATCTCTTCACAGCAATAAAACCCTAAGAGACTTATCATAAATAATTTAATATAAGTATCAGATAGGTAGATGTTTTATTGAGTTATTTAGAAAATAATGACAAAAAAATCTGAGCATGTTCAATTGCATGATAAGTGTGACTAATAAACATCTAAAGATCTCACTGGTTAAAGTAGTGTTTCCCAATCTTCCAAATGATATAAATATGTGCTATTTTTCTTGGTTGATAAATAAAGCTGCTTTAGCCTAAAGCAGGGCAGAATACATCGAGGTTGAGAAGCCAAACTGAATACAGGGAGAAAGAAGGCAGAGTCAAAAGAGATGCCAGCATCCAATGGAGGAATAAGATGCCAGAGCATTACTGGTAAACCATGGGGCACATGGTGATACACAGATGAATAAAAATGGATTAATTTACATGTAAGAACTAGCTAATAATAAGCTTAGATCATTGAACAAACAATTATGGTTAATATTAAGACTCTGATTGTTTATTTTATAAGCATTGCAAGACAAGGCAGGATGCAGAAAAGCCTATGGGTATATTTGGCATCCAAGGTGGAACACAAATTTCCACATAACACCTGAGAAAGCTAAAAACAAAGGTTTTAGAACACATAAATAGAGCCAAAAACAGCTTCATAATTGTGTCCTCATGTGGGGTCTTGGTAGAGACACTGAAGCACTCAGGCTTGAATACAGCATCCATGGTGAGTCCACAAGTAATATACAGTAAATGTGGAGCTCATAAACCAAACAACAGATCCATGGAAAGTGTATTTGTACACTCCGTATGGAGAACCTGTTTAGCAGAGCTGCTGGAATGTTTGTCTTTTGGATAAGACACTGTCAATTCCATGAAAATCTTGAGAAATCATGACATTTCTCCATTCAAAATGGGACTCATTCTGGAAATGTCTCAGCAGTGTAATTTTTCTCTCCTGCACAGGCAATGGACTGACCTTCCCACATCCCCCATGTGATGCTGCCTCAGAGCATTAATATCCACTCTTTGTTCCAATAGCCAAATTTACATAAAGTAAATCCTCTACAATCATCCTTGCTAACAGACCCCATAGGAATTTAGAAAAGATAGGAAGAAAGTGTCCTTATTGACAAACACATCTAGGCATGGGTATGTCCAGGATTTGGGAACGTTCAGTAACCTTATCTCTTGATTTGGAATAGCAGGTATTTTCCCTTGCTGATTCTTCCTGAGTAGTGCTACCCTTTGCTGGTGTACTGCTTTGTCAAATTCTACCAGTTTTTGTGATTCTGAAATGCATATTGATATCATTGTTTGTGCCTATGTAATTTATAACCATGTGTGTAAAAACTAAAAACACCATAGAGATAACCTCTTTTCTTTGTCTTTCATCCAAAAAATAAAGAACATGCAGACGTAATATACGGAGTTGATTTATTTCCTTTACCCTCATATATGATTAGCCAGGTTTTCCCCTGCTATGGCAAATGTTAGCTGGACCCTGAGAGGTTTATTGGGGATTAACTTTAAAATGAACCTTGATAAGCATGGTGGATTCCTATCATGGTACAGAGAGGCATCTCCAAGCTACACAGTGCACTGTGTGGTGGATTTAACTTTTACTTAACAGACAAAGAAGGTTTGTGGACTGGGTGCATGCTACCTGGTGGCAGTATTGACTCTAGAGTTGGGTGACTAAACATGACACTTCTGTGTACCTCTTCTATGTTGGAAAATTGATCAAGGTTGAGCCAGCAGCCAAACTGACCACTTTGGTCTTAGTCATGCCCACTTAGCAGTTAAGGAATGATCAGAAAAAGATTACAGATACACAATAAAGACATTTTTAAAAAAATATCTAAATGGGTCATAGTGTGTTTGAAAAAAAATATACATAAGCTTGGGAGAGATAGAAAAAGAATATAGTCAATTATAAAAACAAGCAATTGATTTTAAAAGATAAAGTCTTTAAAGCGAAAATAAAAGTTGCATAAAAGCCACATAAAGACAGAAAATAGATAGCCTGGATTATGTGTACTATTATATTTTCTTTGTATTTTTGACTGTTAATAAACTAACTATAGTGAGACATTTGATTATGGGTGCTGCTAAGCTAAACCAATACAGATATTTTAAAAGGTATCTTGACTTCAAAATTTGGGGCTAAGGATATGTTGCTTTGGATAATAGGTTCTGCTTTTGTTTCCACAGAAGATGAGAAACTGTGAATTCCTTCCAGGTTAATATGGTTTGATTGAACAAGACCCCCTAAAAGAATTCTGATGGAAAAAATGACCCAGGTGATCCAACATCCACAACAGTTTCAAGGTTACTGACTAAAATGGACCAATCACACAAAATACCTCAGTTAGGACTTAACCATAATTCTAAATTTTCTCAAAATCCCCAAAAGATTACGAGTGCCTCTAATCAGCAGGAAATAGTAAAGAAAACTCTGTCCAATTTCCAGAAATTATGAATGTATGTTTTATCTAAAGGGGGTTAGTTATAAATGATTAACGGTCATAGTTAATCTCTTTCTAAAGAAAAAATGATATGACATAGAAATGATGAAAAATATTAGATTCTTGAATCTACTTTAATCCAAAAACATAGTAATGTGATGGGATTTTTTTGATGGAGTCCAAACTCAGCATCAAAATTGAAACTCTCAGAATGAGCCTTCAGATTCAAAAGTTTGCTTGTTGGTCTGACTCTCAGACTTTCAACGCACTGCTGTGCTCGAGGTCTGTGTGGAGTTGGACCTAGAAAATTAAATTTTCTATTGATATTTTATTCTACAAGCAAAATTTTGTATTTATTTCTTTTCCACTTACTCTTTTCCATTGTAGCCCTTTGTAAGAGTAGTTGCTAATAAACAGACAACAGAGTCAACTTTAGGTTGTCTTTAAAATATGATGGCAAATAAAATCAGTCTAAAACATAGCCTTAGGTAGGTTCTAAGGAAAACAGGTACTTTCTTGGTCAAAATGCCTCAAGAAAAATCTCTAATATAGTTGTTAATTTCTTTCCATTGGAAACCTCTTGAGCTTGATGTGGGGCTTCATTGTCCATAATACATTCAGTGCTACCATTGTCAAACTTCCAGTAGGGTGGCCCATTAAACCTCTACCTACTGTGTTTAATTGCATTTCTAATTCCTAGTTGAAGATCCCAACATCTCTATTTATCTACAACTCAGCATGGTCCAGTCTATCACCACAATATTTCAGCTTCTGGTACCAACCTCTATCTTGGTTACATTTTTATTTTTATGAGAAAACACCATAATGAAAGCTTGCTCACATTTCCAGAGGGTCATTTCCATGACTGTTTTCTTGGGGAGTATGGCAGCAGGGGGGCAGGCAAGCACAATGCTAGAGCAGTGACTGACATTTTTGTTTTCTTTTCTTTTCTTTCTTTTTTTTTTTCTTACAAGCACAAAGCGGGGGAATGGGAACAATGTATGAGAGCAAGTTAACTTCAGAATGGTAAGGGCTTTTGAAACCTCAAATTTCACCCCTAGTAATATACCTTCTCCAAAATTCCATGCCTCAGAATCCTTTCCAAACAGTCCTACAAACTGAGGAGAAAATATTTAAATATATGTATCTATGGGGATCATCCTCAAACCTGTACACTAATGGTTAATTCAGAGATTCATAACTCTTAATATTTCTAAGTGTACGTGACTGTGAATGCTCAGCTCTACATAGGACACCTGTATTACTCCATCCATCAAGACTCTAGGAACAATGAGGAAGAAGGGAAGAACAAATGCAAAAATCAGAGGATGTGGATAGGTGCTGTGAAAATGTGGCCTCTTGGTGTTGCAAACATGAGCTCAAAACACTGTGGTTTATCTGCATAAGAACAAACAATTTAAAAATTCCAGAAGAGAGTAGGGAGAGATCTTACATCTAGCTGAGTAGCTAAGGAAAGCTAAAGGCTGCTGAAGGATCACTTTTGTTGGAGGTCAGCATGTGACTTTTGATTGTCGTAGGTTGGCTGTTCCTAAGTGAATAACGCCTTCCAACATCCATGAGGGAATTATTAATTGGGTATGAATTGAGGGGGGCATGGAGAATATTTTGGGGAAGTAAGCAGGAGGTAGAGAAAGGAACTGAGAAATGGCTATATCTAAAATACATTGTATAAAAGTGTGACATTTAAAAGAAAAAGATAAAAAAGAAAACCAAAAAGGCAGAGAATACAGCTCTTTGTTAGTGCATTTACCTGGTGTAGATGAGATCTTTGTTCAACTGCAAGTACCACGGCTTTCTATGAATATATTAAAAGAAATGGAGAAACACTAACTAAAAGAAAACAGAGATTATAATAGAAAGCATGAAGATCCTCCTAAAACTTTTCAGTTTTCATAAATCTAATTCAACCTTCTTCCAATGTCAGTCAACTCAGGGTCTGTTAGAAAGAAATAGATCCATTTCTCATTTCAGTGTGTTCTTTAAGACTGAGAGAGGACTGACTAGTATGAGGATGTTTGATCAAATAGGAAAAATACAGACCAAAGCAGTCTGGTTGCCAAATTAACGATGGCTGTTATATTCCTGGATAACTAGAAGTCTGTGCACATTTTGAGGACAATATTCAGGTGCAAGTAAGAACTAATGCAAGTTTTTCTCACTGCTAGAAATTGCATATCTTGACTGACAGAGAGTCAAAGTTGTGTTCTAACACAGTCATTTAGTAGAGTATGTTGATTCTATGCTTTCATGTGATCTCTGTCTAATAATTATTATTGTGGAGTTCAAGACCACTGAGAAAGACTATCAGACAAAACTTGAATTGAGAAGGAGAAAAAGTTTATTTATAGCAAATTGTGGCAACTGTCTTCCTGCTAATCTGAGGGAAGACAGTGGAAGTTTTGTTTTGTCTTTGTTTTATTTTCTTTTTTAAAAGACAAATCCATTTTTTTTCTTTCATTTTACATGTCAATCTGAGTTCCCACTACCTCCACTTCTCCCATTCCTTTCACTTTGCCTCCTTTACTTCTCAGAAAGGGTAAATCACATTGCTTTGAGGAAGGACCAAGACCCTCCCTATCATATTTAGGATGATAAAGGTATCCATCCTAAGGAAATGGGTTCCAAAATGTCAGTACAAGAATTAGGGGAAAATCCTGGTCCTACTGCCAGTGGCCATGCAGTCTGTTCCAGCCATATAACTATTACCCATATTCAGAGGACCTAGTTTGGTCCTATGCTGGATCCTTTGCCGTCCAGCTGGAGCTGGTGAGCTCCCCATTAGTTCAAGTAAGCCTTTTCAGTGGGTGTCCCCATCATGATCTTGACCTCTTTGCTCATATTCTTACTCCTCTACTCTCTGACTGGACTTTGGGAGCTCAGCCCAGTGCTCCACTGTGGATCTCTGCCTCAGTTGCTGGATGAAGGTTCTACGGTGACATTTATATTCATCAATCTGACTACAGGGCAAGGCCAGTTCCAGCACCCCATCCACTAATGCTTAGGGTCTTAGCTGGGTTCACCCTGGTGGATTCTTAGGAATTTCTCTAGTGCCAAGCTTCTTGCTAGCTCTATAATGGTTCCTTCAATCAAGATTTCTCTTTCTTTGCTCTCCATCTCTGTCATTCCCCCACCTTCACTTTCCCATTCCCTCAAGTTCTAATATTCCCCCCTTCTCCCCTGCTCCTCTCCTTCTACCCCCTCTTATCCCCCACCCCTGTGCTCCCAGTTTTCTTGGGATATCTTGTCTCTTTCCCCTTCCAAATGAGGATCTCTATATAGTTATCTTAGGGTATTCCTTGTTACTTAGTGGATACTTGCTGTAAAACAAATGATAAAGAGCCTATGGCACACAACCCTAATAGTTGAAGTTCTTAAAGTGATACAAAACAATCGTCTCTACCCTAGGGATTTTCTGCATTGTCCTTTTTTTGTCTATGTGTATGTTTGCTTCTGAGCAAGCATCAGTTAAAATGAGAGTTCAGAAACAGAATGAGTATCCACTTAATATTTTAGGGTAACAATTACACAATAGGGGAATTAATATTGGGAAATGATCCAGGGCTTTGTGATAAGTGTTATCTTCAGATTGCTGTCTATACTCAACTGCTGATGGGATAAGCTAGTCCTAACCCAGATAGATATTCTGCAGTTAACAACCTTAGGCTAAGTATAAATTCCTGCTGACTCCTAGGTTTACATGTGACAACTTAGTTTTTAGGATCTAGTTCTCAGCTATTACAGCTACTTGAGGAACTGCCTCACTACCCCTATAATAGTGAAAAATGGAGTTTACATGAACCAGAGCATTGGTTAATCTCTGCATATGTGATTTTTAATTTTGGGAAGGGGGCAAACAGTCATAGTTACTAGGAACCTATCTTTTAAACATTAGAATGGGTGCCTAGCATAAAATGGCATTATCATTAGCCATCTCATTATCAAAACTTATATTCATATTGTCAGTTTAAAATATCAGAGATATCACTACTAGTAACTTAAAACTTCAGATAGAGAATTTTACAAAGAGCATTCCAACTTCTTCCTCTCATTATGATACAACTATTATCTTCAGTTCCAGCTCTCATTTCATGAATAAACATGATAGAACCAAATTTATTTAATTACTGTTTTGAGATATTTGTCATCTACTAAGAAATATATCCGTAGTGTGTGTCCTCAGAGAACTGAAGTACAGATGCATACATATAACCACACAGAGGGAACTAATTAATGCACAAATGTGTACATGTATACCCAAATATGTAGGAACAGACACATTCAACTATACCTATTCATTTTTACAAATGCATACATTTACATGATCAGTATGTACAAACATCTACATAAATCCCACAGTGGTCAGATTTCTTTCTTGAGGTATTATGGGACAGAAGGAGGTACACAAAATAAATTTGCACTTGAAGTTGGCAGCAATTATCAAAGAGTGACCTGATGTAGGATGAAGTACAAAGGCTCAGTAGGATGTGACAGGAGGCAACATTCTTAGGTTCTTTGGCCTAATGCTGGCTCTCTACCAAATGATGCACCAATAAGGAATGCAAAGAAAAAAGACAAATATACACATATTAATCCTTATAAGAAGAGAAGACCTTCCCACTATATAGCTCATGATACTGCTTAGAGATCTCAAGCATAAGACAACCGTTGTTATCATTGTAGATTGTTTGAAAGCATTAGTCGTTCAAACTTTGAAAAGGTATCTGAAGGATAGAGATCTGTCTGTCTTTACCATGCCCAAGCTGTTTCTAATGTCCTCATAAGCCAAGAATGTACATTGGTTGAGACCTCAAAAGGAAGTAGTTTCACAATGAGAAATCTTTGTCTTTTCCTACCAATTTCTTCCATCATGTGGCAGCAAGCCAAGGAAATTTTTTGTTGATCTGTAAGTTTTTTTTTCTGTGTTTTTGTTTTTTTCCTATTTATTTATTAAAGATTTCTGCCTCCTCCCCGCCACCACCTCCCATTTCCCTCCCCCTCCCCCAATCAAGTCCCCCTCCTTCTTCAGCCCAAAGAGCAATCAGGGTTCCCTGCCCTGTGGGAAGTCCAAGGACCACCCACCTCAATCCAGGTCTAGTAAGGTGAGCATCCAAACTGCCTAGGCTCCCACAAAGCCAGTACGTGCAGTAGGATCAAAACCCAGTGCCATTGTTCTTGAGTTCTCAGTAGTCCTCATTGTCTGCTATGTTCAGCAAGTCCGGTTTTATCTCATGCTTTTTCAGACCCAGGTCAGCTGGCCTTGGTGAGTTCCTGATAGAACATCCCCATTGTTTCAGTGTGTGGGTGCACCCCTCGCGTTCCTGAGTTCCTTGCTCGTGCTCTCTCTCCTTCTGCTCCTGATTTGGACCTTGGGATTTTAGTCCGGTGCTCCAATGTGGGATTCTGTCTCTTTCTCCTTTCATCGCCTGATGAACGTTAATATTCAGAGGATGCCTATATGTTTTTCTTTGGGTTCACCTTCTTATTTAGCTTCTCTAGGATCACGAATTATAGGCTCAATGCCCTTTATTTATGGCTAGAAACCAATTATGAGTGAGTACATCCCATGTCA